>OMKZ01015207.1:0-13170 GCA_900302535.1 Neoniphon sammara | reverse complement strand
AAAAAAAAAAAAAGTTCCTGTCAGTGTCAGCCCCTCCCCAGTCTGTCCTCCTGGTTAATTTCCTCGGAGCCTCCGGGGCCAGCCGGTAGGGGGATTTGACGGAGGACTTCTGACAATCCTGAGGAGAGCTGACACCGAGAGCGCCAGTCACTCCATCGCTTGCGGCCAGATTGGAAGATGCTCAGCATGCAGAGAGCAGATGAGACAAACCAGAGGAGCCAGGAGGGCTGTGCGTGCAGAGCTGGCTAAGCCTGCCATGTCTGAGAGGGACTTGGTGTACATACACTGCCACACAGAGGCTGTATCTCACACCTCTGTCAGGACATACAACAAAATAAACCCCTGGCCACTGCACTCAGCCAACAAAAGAGAATCTACCTCTTTTTATTCCTAATCTTATTTTTCTTAATCCTTATCTCCTAATTAAATATCTGATTGGATCATGCAAGGATGCCAAACATCAGAGGTGAGCACTCCAAGAGGGGAAATAGTTCAGTAAAATGCAATACAGCCATAATGTCTGTGTCACCTTCTTCTGATATCCAAGGCACTGATACGCGCTCAGTAAGTGTGTAACGAACACCACTCTTTTAGCTCCTAATGGACCCCCATTTGAAATGCGGCGCCAGTTGGTAGCCTGCAGCTCAGATATTTCAGTCGTGTCTTTGTGACCTTTATCAGCGGAATTTACATTTAAATTTCGGCGATAAGCAAGTCCACTTTTCAAAAGGAAGCGGGCACAATTCATGCCTCTCCCCTCCATCCACAATTCAATGTCTCCGCCAGTTATAATATAAATGGGATAGAGGAGTACACATGCAGCTATTTGCCCCTATCAACCTCAAATCGCAGCAGAGTGTTCTCGAGTCGTGGAAGTGCAACTCTGTGTTTGGTACAGACGATTGTATAGTATAAGCAGGAGAATAAAGACAGGCAGCCTGAAAGAACGGCGTCAGGAGATGCTGAGGGTCTGCAGGCGGAAAAGGGGAAAACATGTCACTCTAAGTTGTTGAACACAAGACTCAAGTTGTTTGTGTCTGATGAATTTTTAGTGCTGTTTTGGAGGTTGGCAGATCACAATCTACATGCATTAGAGGGTGCCGTTTTGATATCCGCAAAGAAAAGTGTAGAAGAGAACCTAAAAAATTATTGGAAGGAATATTTTCCTTGTCACAAGTTATACTCTGTATGCAGCGTACACTACCAAAAAAATGCATCAAACGCTGGATAAAAGACACCGTGATCTGCCAGACAGTCATAAACCTACAGTCATTACAAGCTTTGCCCAAGCCAAGGACAGCTTTATCGTAAACCTACCCAGTATCTTAAAGCGTGCAGAAGTCATAAACTACACTTCAGAGTGAGGTTGAAGGAGGCCTCCATCTCTAGAGTAAATAACAGAAGGTGTATGAAGTATTGAGTTTCCAGACACCACGGGATTCTTGTCACGAGCAGCAGAGCCAGGCATTATGTGAGACTCTGCCACTGTGCTTAATAAAACCCGGTCCTGAGACCCGTACGGGGTCGGTGAGGCCACCCGTTAGGATCTCCATGACAATGAAGACTAGTCAAATTTCCTTTTCCTTCACAATGAATGTAAAAGAATTCAGGTCTTATACTTACCACTGGTATCTCTCCACCTACTGTATAACCATCTCTCTACTAAGACCAGAATGTTTTCACATTGAGATGCATGGTGGCATAAATCTTCTCAAATAGGAGTTTATAGATTTATTAAAGGTTAGGTTTGGTATTTTTCAGCTCAGGCTGGATTAAAATGTTGACACCCCTGATTTATAACCATACACAGTACAACCTCACCACTAGCTTTAATGATGAGAAACGTATCACTCTGCTGCAGCTTCTTTTTCAAAACAATCAAACAGGGCACTTGTTTTAAATCTCAAAAAATATTATAAATGTCCTTTATGAACGCAGAAACCTCACAGCACAGTCAAGTACGTCTTGAAATTGTTCACCCAACAAAATGGCTGCAAACGGAGCTTTCTAACAAGTTGTATTTGGTATTTACCATGAGGCATTGCCTTGTATACATCCATGCCTTTCTGCTGCTAGTTGCTAGTTATAATGCTGCGTTCACTTGTACTTGTACTTGTACTTTGGAATTTCTGTCTGCGACAACATGACGTTTACAGTATCAACTCAGGAAAATGGACGACATTTTCTTTGGTATTCCCTGTGGTGGAAAATTTTGAGTTTCTTCTTCTTGTGAGCATTCTTTTATCCCACATAAAATGCTAAATAAAAACACTTTTTGCAATAATTTTTTGCACTTGGGAGAAGTTTGCCTTGGAGGTTTTATAACAGAAAGAAGAGGTTAAGGTTCAAGTTAGGGCTAGGGATGGGCTCTGTGTTAGAAAGCCTTGAGGGCTTTCTGTCAGAAAGCCCTCCAGGCAAACCTCTTTTTTTTTTTTTTTTTTTTTTGGATGGACAATCTCAAGACATATTTGACCATGCTGTGAGCTCAATGTTTTCAAAAAGATACTTGAAATGTTTTTGAGTCTGCAAACAAGCGCCCTGTTGGATTGTGTTGAAGTTTAGCAAGAAAGCTGCAGCAGAGTGGTAAGTTTCTTGTTGCTAAAGCTAGCGATGAGGTTGTACTATGTCCAGTTATAAATGATGGGCATCAACATTTTGATATGGCCTGGATTGAAAAATACAGAATCTCTCCTTCACATATTTGTGGGCACTTCAAAAGTAAATGTCTTAGACCCCATGTTCTACTTCAAGGGATTTCAAATGTCACCATGTCATAGACTCCTAAACAAACACACATGAGGGCATAAACCCCATTTTGACAAGATTTTGACCATGATGGCACATGAATGGAAGATTTTGTTGTTGCCGATTAAGTATTGAATTGTACAACTGTCACCATTTCACATGTGGAGAGGATAGTGGTGAGAATGAAATGCACGATTAGAATAGTCATTTGTAGAAATTCTCTTATTTCTAGTGAGGTTTAATTTTAGTGAAATTAAGCTATTCATTTTTCTACTGATCCCCCAAAACCCTCAGCAACCCCTCCTGGAGGTCCTCAGACCCCACTTTGAGAACCACTGCTGCACTGTACCTGTGCAACTCGTCAACCTCACTGCCGCCTCCTCTCAGCTAATGTATTAGCTTCAATTATTCATATTCTAACCTGATTAAGGGCTCTGGTCGCTTCACATTCAAATAGCAGTTAGTGTTGGTAACAGCCCCCGTGGGGTCTCAGAGATGTCTCCCTCCATGTTCTGCATCTATATATTCACACCTGGCTGCCAAGGTGAGAGCTGGAGAGATAGTCAAACGACTCCGTGTGGGAGGGAGCACGGGTACAGGGCAGCCCTGGCCGCTGTTCCTTCAGCTAATGGCAGCCATGTCCAGTCTCTGATTAATTAAACATCCCTTGGGGTCAGGGAGTCATGGAAGGCAATGTAATTTATCATCTGGCTCATGCGTAATGGAGTGTGGCCTACTGCAGAGTCTCTCATTAAGAGTGATAAACTCAGTCGTCGCTTCCAAGGCCTCTCCACAATTCAACAAGGCCAGGGGAGGAATGGCACAGGGACATGTCTTCTCAAAGTGCCACTTTGGCTTGCCGTCGTAACTGTCATTCTTTCACCTTGAACTGAACAGAGCGAACAAACAAACTTTGGGTCAAGGATTTGTTTGTAGCATAATCTGAATGTCTGTTGAAATGTTTTTTGTTTTTTTTTTGCCTCCAGTGGTCAATTACTTAGCTGCTGTCTCAGAAAATTGTTAATCACTCTCTATGGCTCATGTTCTGGTTAAGCAGTTTCATGCAAGACGGTCCAAAAGCACAATTATCCATCTTCCTCTGAGAGAGAGATTTACAGGCCTGGAGAAACTGTCCAAACACCACCAGATTCTGAAAACCATGCAGATGGCTAAAATCATGTTTAAAAATACTGAATCTTTTTTTTCTTCTTTTTATAGATGTCAGTTAAGTTGAGATCACATTTTAGGTATTTTTCAAACATTGCAAACTTTATCTAACATAATGGAAATGTAACTTGATACTTCAGAGAAGACAAGGGAATGAATTGGGACCAATATGATGTAACTATTGCACGAGGAGAGACTCTGAAATGTCTTTGTTCTTAGTCTAATGATGAGATGTGAGAAAATCTCACCCAGGATAGTTAGTTTTACCAGGTTGGTCTCATTTGCTTTAAGAATAACATTATTATCTGTTATATGGATTGTCTTAAATACGTATTACTGTATTGGCTTGCAAAATATTTAAAATTATTTACAAAGAGAACATTTTCTGTTTATATTTCAGTCTCTTATTTCACATCAGTGGCTTGGCTGCCCAAACGTAACTATCAGACAAGTCCAATGAATGTGGTGATGCTGTTGCTGATGTTGTTTTGTCGGGGACAGAGGCAAAAATATGAAGCGTTACTTTTCAGGGTTCATTTGAGACATTAGCATAGCAATGAGCAAGAAACTGACTTCCTAACACTCTGAAAATTAGTACAGTCTGTGATCAGATTTTTCCTCTCACCCCCCGTTGGTAAATGCAGCAATGTGACCTGAGGAGCGTGGCACCGCTCACTGCTTGCCATTCCCCAGCTTCCCCCGCTGAGCTGCGGAGGCGTGGCTCAACTGCATTTCCCCCTGCTAGGCAGAGAACAGCCTTGAGGCCCTGCAGCTATACCCCTGCTGGAATATCAGAGCATCTGTCCCCCCTGCGGCTTGCCTTTCAAACAGAGCAAGGCCATCTTCTCCCAGCACCAGCATTTTTCAAAGGCAGAGCCAAAGCTTGGGGAATATATTACCATTGCATCCCAAGCCCATCTGGTGGAGCAACACCTGGGAGGGCGTTTTCACTGATTCTCCAGCCCGCTCCAGGAGGGAAACTCATGCCCAGCAACACTAATAAAGAATTCTTCCATCGTCATGAGTTGTTAATCCTTAAAATTCAGTTTCATGCACCTCGTGTTTAGGGTGATATCCCATACAGAGATGCATGGCTACCCCTGTAACTCCTATATTGTTTCGGGCACCTCTATCTGAACTCTGAGGTTAAAGTGGATGGAAAAAAAACAGGAACCATTTCCTTGTGGCTAATGAAACATTTACAAAGGTACTGCATTAACAGGATGTTTGGCTCAGATTTGTCACAATTGGAAGAGGAAGTAGCTGCTCCTTAAATTACCTCTAATCAGCAACTTCATCTATTAGACTCTAATGGCTCTTAAGATCAAGTAACTTTTTATTTAGAGAAAAATGACAGTCAAAGGCAGCAAATAGGGAGTGAGGCTGCCGTACTGCTTTCAAATAAAAACCTCCTTTGTTTACTATCTGAAGATATTTTAGCAGGGCTTTGCTGATTTCTTGCTTCACGTACTTTTTGACAAAAGAGGGAAAATGGTTTCCTTATTATTCTAATCCACAGGGACACAGCGGGTCTCCGGTGGACAAAGGTAGCTCTTGACCTGGCCTTAGTAAACATTCAGGAGATGATGTGCATTGCTAATGAGGGGTGGAGAGGAAGATTAAGAGTAAGAGAGAAATCGCCTCAGCATATCCTTTGTTGTCCTTCGGTAGGGAACACATTAGCCTTCTCGTCAACTAAAGATTTTGCAAGGGTGCGCATGTTAATAACAGGGCGACACTCCCTGCACTTGAACACTGAACTCCAGGTTCCCCCAAGAAAAAAATGACTTTTTTCCATGAACAGTCACACAAAGATAGAACGCTGATTGCCTATCGATTGCCCCAACTGGAATAGAAATCATTCGTCTTATAATGCACATTGATTTATTTCTTTCCCTGCAATACAGAGATGTGATAGAGCTTTCTGTCCTGTGTGCATACAGGTGCGCTGCCGAGCTCCAGGAGCTGGAACCTCGTAAACACTCAGTCAGAATCCTCAATAAGACACCAGGATAGTGTCACTCATAATGTGAAACCTGAAAATTTGATGCTGAAAATGTGGCAGATCTAAAATCCCTGCAGGAGCTGTATTCGTGAGCTAAAAAGCTAAGACACACTGGAACAGCACCAGTCATTTATTTAAATTAGAAAGGAATATTGTGCAGATTTTGTGGTTGTTTTGGTTGCTACAAGTGAGTAAGGCCAGCTTCCTCTTGTTGCTGCTGCTTTGTGTCACTGGTAGAAAGACTGAACCTGGAACAAAAGCTTACAAGGCAAAAAAAAAAAAAAAAAAAGCAACAACTTTGGGCCAGTCTAATATTGCCCCCTTGCAAATGCAGTCTCATAAGCTCCACTGAACTCTCCTCCCAATAATTTAATTTCCCTCCTCGTTTTTTTCCCCCAACTCCTCCTCGCGCGTCCTCTCCACTCCAGCCCTCTCGTCTGTGGAGTTGTGAACCCGGTGTTCCTTCCCCCAGGATCCTCCACCATATGCCACTCCATCCTTCCTACCTTCAGCATCCAACCTCCAACCGCAATGGAATTAATATTTCACGGGCGGCCCCTCGACCATTTTTCTTGCTGACGAATTGGAGGTGGAAGGAAAGTTTCCGACCAGCCTCGGAACAATAAATATTAAAGTGTTTCCCTTGGAAGTCCTCCAGTACGCCGCTCCTTATGTACACTGTCACACACGTGCTCTCATGCCATTTCTCTCCTTCTCTGCCTTACTCTCACACTCCTTATCTATCCATCTATCCCTCCCATCTCATCTGCTGCACCATCTGTGCAGCTGTAATAAGCAGGGCTCCTCATGTGCTCTCTTTCACTCCCTTGCCTTTTCTCTTTCCCCCCTGATTCTTGCTCATCCTCCTCTCCAGGCATGGCCTCCCCTGCCTGGGTGTTTGACTGACTTGTTTGTGTCCCCGCGACGGAGCTACCACGCCGTCAGACTCAGTTTGTGCAAATGGCTCAAACGTTTGCGTCACACCATATCCTCCCATTACCCAGCAAGCCAAGCCGTTTAACGCAACACTATTTTTATCTCTCAATGAAAAGGATATTGAAAGCATAAACGCGCTACACGTGCTCACACTGTGGCGTAGACAAGATGCATGAGCACTCCCAATTATTGCAACAAAACAAAACCATCTCCCTTTCACCGGGAACAGCTAAGACCTAACAATTCACCGACAGTAGGCTATTGATCTGAGCCTGTCATCACACTGACATCCCACTCAGCTGTATAATGCAAAAAACACTGTGAAATATTGTGTGATTCTCATGGTTTATAGTTCAGACGCAAAAACAAAAACATCTTCTAAGAAAAACTCCCTGATTATGTGATTAGTTTGTGTTCAGCCATGTAAAGTGCTGAGTAAAAGTCTTCCAAATGTTACAGCAGGCGAGGGCATTTTGCCACACTGCAAACAATGATAGGCTTCTCTGGTGTCCATATTGATCTTATGCCCACCTGGACAAAATGGCATGACTGGGAAAACAAGGCAAATCATCCCACACAACAAAGCACTCTACCGCCTCACTGTGGTCCAGTCAGGCAACAGCCCTAAATGTGGCAGGCTGGAGGAGGGTTTAGCCTTCAAATGGCAAGAACTGTGTGTTCATGCTTTTGAAATAGCATTGAACAGTTTCAACAAAAAAGGATTTGTTTGATTAAGGGAGGCATACTTGAATCACAGAGTACCCCAACATGAAACCTGGAGCCGGCTGATAAGGGATGATTGAGCCCTGCCACTGACTGACTGAGAAGGAAGTCTTTGAATCGCAAGTGCAGTGTGTCAGTTTGAGGGCGAGAAATCAGCCAAATTATTCAAAACATAAACAAAGCCAGGAGTGTGTGTGGGCGTGTGTCCACAGGTGCACTTGAGAATGTCACGGAGAAATATGTGAGAGGAAAACGGGAGATCCACAAAGGACCACCAAACTCCTTATATTGCATAAGCAAGGTGAATCATTCTGATACATTTTTTTTCTTTTGAGATTCCTCACAGTTCAAGGGTGCAGATCAGCTGAGACAATATTCAATTTTCTTTCACTGATAGCCCCTCTTCCATTAAATTGGATTCTAAAATCTCCTTTTAAGCAGGAGAAATTGTATAGGAATGATTCCTCAAGAGTTATTGATTATAAAAAAAGGCCTGATATCTCTGGACAGCACGAAATCAATAATACTAAGCCATCTCATATCTATCTGTATAATACCTCCAGTTATCCAATCCTTCCAGTTTAGAGGTCAAGGAGTCGGCCCCGCTCTCCAAACAATTCAACTGCAAAGCAAGACACATGCCAATTTTTTGGCGGGATGCAAGGATCATGATTAAGGAAATGCATTTGGCGCAGCAGGCAAACAGCCGTGATCCTTTAATATGAGGTATTGATTAGGCCGTGCTGAAAGGAGAGGGATGGGAGTTGGTGGTGGCTGAGGTACCATCTCCCTCTCTGATCCACCATCTGAGGACAGACGGGCGGCGCCTCTGCAGATCCCCACCGTGGGTCTTTGCGGACTGCGGGGACAAGGGGGGATTATCTTGGCAGTGCAGAGCAGGGTTCCTGCGGCACAGAGCGGGGCTCGCGCACCACAAGGACTCAGTGGATAATGAGCAGTCTTTGTGATGTGTGCTGCAGGGGCCAGTGAAGGCTGAGCCAGGGAACACTAATGAAGCGTAGGCCTCAGTCTAAAGCCACGTGGCCACAGACACTTGGAGATACGAATCCACTTCTGTTGTCCTCCACTCCTACTTTTTTTTTTTTTTTACACTTGTGATGCCGTTTGATAAGGATTCACATATTTCAGCACATCATCCTGCATCCCTTTCTCATTATGGAAATCAGGGACAGTGTTTGCCATAGAAGTGTGTCTTTTTTTTCCCATAAGGCCGGGGGGACACAGAAAAGCCTTGTAAGGATACTTGTAGAATTTTAAAGGCAAATGAATAAATGAAACCTGGAAATGAATAAAAGACACACTGCTGTCTTTCATCACATTGCTTCAAACATATCTGTTCTGTTGGAGTATGAAGTTTTCAAGCGTGAAAGTAACTAACTTTTTTTATTTTTTACCTTTTTTTTTAATAAAGAACAATAGATCTCAAGACTGGGACTTGGTAAAAGAAAACAAAAAAGTCAACTGGAAGTGCGCTAAGCACCGTCTACTGGCTTATTAGAGCAAGTTGGCATGTGCAACCTAGTTTGTATGCGATAGCAGATACTGAATGGCTGGTGAGGACACGAGACTCTGACCTTTACATCCACAACATGTAATGCACTTGTCATTGCTGCTTTACAATTTGTGGACTGCCCATGGAACGTGCTTCCTGGAGTAATGTCCTCACATTTATATAATTAAATGCACATGCACATGCACACAAACACACACACATACTTCACCTCATCACCATTTAACCGCTGGACAAGTTCTTCCACACTCTACGGCCTGATCTCATTAACTGAACACAACACATATCTGCTAAAATGGCATGGTAATGCATGAGTTATCAAAATGAGCAGGTTCTACTTGAGTTAATGCTGTCAGCGAGTGCTGAAAACATAATGACTGCTCCCTGCTGCTTAAAGCTCTCACAACACAGCATAACAAACACTGCTGTTAGTTACTGTATGGCTGCCAGACTCGCGTGAGGATAAAATGCTAGCGATATGGGTTGTAGATGGGGGCTCACAATAGCATATTACAAGAGTGTGATCTTTGGGCTTGCACGGGCTGCTGCACCTATTGGCCTTTTGCCCATTTCAGTTGCACAGTCAATCTGCTCTGTGCACTCAAGCTAAGGAGAGAGATACAGTGAAGTCCTTGCTTGCATCTCATATCTTCAGGGTCATGAAGGATGCAATTTCTCTTTAAGAACCAAATTCCTCATTACTGCGTTTTTGACAACCATTTGAATATCTATATGGGCTTAATTTCATGCTTGACCTGCATTTTACCATAGATGTAACTAGAAATGGCAAAAAAGAGAATGACTTCCATGGAACAATCAGGAATTGCAGAAAACTGTATACTCATATCTTTGTTTCTCTTCATATAAACAGAAAGTTGAAGTTACAATCAAGCGTTCACAGTGCCTTCAGAAAGTATTTTTCTACTGCGGTGCTGCTGCCTGAATTCAAAATGGCTTGGGATTGCCAAGCCTTTAAACACAATAACCCACAATGTCAAATGGGATTCATTTAAATTACATGTTCTTGCAAGTCAGAAATTAAAACCTGAGATGTTCTCTGTCAAAATATCCACAAAAACTATGTTGTGATGCCAAGATAAAACGTTTTTGAATTTCTTTCAAGTACATAGAAAATGAAAAACAGAACTATCTCAGTAAGTAATTATTCAAGCCCCGAGTCAGTACTTTGTAGGAGCACCTTTGGCAATAACTACACCTTCAGTCTTCTTGGATACATCTGGTATCAGCTTGGCATATCTGGATTTTGGGATTTTCACCTGTTCTTCCTTGCAGATTTTCTCAAGCTTGGCAGCAAGGCAGATGGGGAGCATCAGATCTATCTTCAAGCCATTCCACAGATTTTCAGTGGGATTCAAGTCTGGGCTTCGGCTAGGCCATTCAAAGACTTCCACATTGTTATCATTCTTGTCAGCCATTCAAGCGCTGATTTGGCTGCATGCTTAGGACCGTTGTCCTGCTGGAACATAAATCATCACCCCAGTGTAGGGTCCTTGGCACTCTGGAGCAGGTTCGCCTCAAGAATTTTCCTGTATTTGGCTCCATACATTGTTTCCTCTAATCTTGCATGACTCTCAGTCCCTGCCGCTGAAAAACCCTGACACGTCATGTTGCTGCCACAACAGTGCTGCACTGTGGGAATGATGTTAGATGGCTGATGGCAGCTGGGTCTGGTTTCCACCACACACAATGTTTTGCATTACAACTGAGACAAGTAACCAATCATCTATTTATACAGCACATTTCATACCAAAGCTGCAGCAAAATATTTTTCATAAGATTCAAAAGATTCTAAGGTTTAATGAAAAATGAACTCTAAATAGTTCATTTTTCATTAAACCTTAGAATCTTTTGCATCATGTTCTCAGTCACATACAGGTCTTTTTGCAAACTCCAGGTGTGCTGTCACATGTTCCACTGCAGCTGAGGAACTACGTACCTCTGTTAGATTGCTCCTTGGATTATTGGTCACATCTCTGACCAAAGTCCTTCTTGCCCAGTTGATCAATTTTGTTGGACATCAAGATCTAGGAAGAGTGTGAGTATTTCCATTTGTTTTCCATTTCCTTATTATGGAGCACACTGTGCTCTCATGAACCATCCTGAACTCTTTAGAAACTGTTTCATGCCCTTCACCACAACATGTATGCATTTTTTTTTCTAACTCACGTCCAATCAATTGAATTGAAATCCACAGATGGATGGCCTTTAAAGTTACTGGTCACATATTGCATGCACCCATGTAAACAACAACAGCAACTTCCAAAATGTCCCAAAAGAGAATGCATTCAGCATGATAATTAAGCCTCAAAAACAAACACACAATGGGTTTTGGTGATATTCTTGAATGTAAACAAAATCAAGTATGTTTACAAGGAAAAGTACATTGTGTACCATTAATCTATTTGTAAACACCACAAATTGAAGAGAAAGTCAGGGGAATTAATACTCTCTGAAGACACAGTATACATATGTTACTAAGTGCCAGATAAATAAAAAAATGATAATAAAACATTTATTTCATAAAGCTAATTTTAATATACTGCAATATGCCAGTAATGTTATCTCATAAGTTCCTTGGGTGACCTGTGAACAAACTAAGACATAAAGAGACATGATCTTGAAGACTTACACAAAAAATAAAGGTTACTGTGATTCAAACATCTTTAACACAATCGCTGCACATTTATATTCTCACAAGCTCTTTCACATTCAGACTTCAGTTTGTATGCAAATGAAAAGACTCACTGGGAGTTAAGCTACAGCAATAAACTCTATAATTGAATAAAGCAAATTACTGTTTGTAATGTCAGTTCAATATCAGCTGCACGTTAATGTTGTGATCCAAGCAACATGGAGCACAGGCAGCATTAGTGGGGGGCGGGACTGACTAAATGATTTGTATCTCCCGACATCGCCACAAATCATCTACCTCCGCGCATTAACTCGGAAATATTCATCAAAGGAGTTCTTAGTCAGGTTTAATCATATCCTGTTCCGTTCTGCAAATAAAGACAAATCCTGATCCGGCAAGGTGAGGGGAAAAAATACGGGACATTTTGAAGGCACTTGCAATTTAATCCTAATTCTAATGATGATTCATCTTTGATTGAAGTCAGCAAGTGGGATGACATTCCTAAAGGGAGATATGCAGGATGGGATCTGGTACGGTGAGACTTGTTATAATGAAATCCACCTCCTTCTGTTTCACCGGAATAGCAGAAGGGCAGAGAGGACCAAAAGCAACAGGAACCCGGACACACTACTACTTCCTGAGGTGAGATGCCCCCCATACTGGTCCAACAGCTGAAGGGCCACGCCATTGGTCCAGCCAAAGCCAAGCTACAGTACAGCCAATACAACAGAACATTTAGTTTTTTTACACTCCATTGTATCTTTACTCTGCATAGTGATTAAAAAGAGAAGCAAAGTGATAAACTGATAAAATACAGTGATTAGGGAAAAAAAACAAAGAGATGAAGCAAGTGAAAGTGCAATGCTGGTGAGATTAAAAAGAATAGCAAAGTGTCTTAGAAAAATTTGTCACCTCAGTAATGGTGCAACAGCTGAATTGGATAACAAAATCTAAATGACAACAGGACCGATCAGGGTGGAAAGTGCCAAAAACAAAACAAAAACAAGATGCATTAAATGACAAGTGAGCGAGGGGGAGGCTGTGTGTGTGTGTGTCTGTATGAGCGTTTTAGCATGCGAAGGGGAGAAGCAGGAAAGGAGCGAGGGAGAAAGGTGGTTTATTGTATCGGCACATTATTATTATGAAGCTATCAACATAAAAAGAAATACCTGAACGTCATATTCCCCTCCACCTCCAGGTTTGCCGTCTCCATTCACATCGTACTGTCAGAGGAAAAAAAATTCATGCATTCTGAGTACGCTGCATTATCGCTGCAATACAAGCTCTGAAATCACAGCAACACTAAAAACCTACGCCTCACCTTTTCAAACATAGCTTCATACTTGATATATGCCATCCAGTTTGTCTTGATCCACCTCTGGGCCAAATCGAGTGCGACTTGCTTAGCAT
>OMKZ01015206.1:28491-41862 GCA_900302535.1 Neoniphon sammara | reverse complement strand
TCCGCAGCACACTTGCGCCGAGTCCGAGCCACACACACGCCTGCAAGGGATCAGCAGAGGAAGTGAGTGGTAGTTTCAACATTTATACTTGTTCCCAGAAAAACTCCTGAAATAAGTGAAACTGCACTGGACACTGCCAGTGGGATTATCTCATCCCACTGGCAGATTTTTTTTTTCACTTGTTTGAAGAAAAACAAGGTTTTGACACTGACTCTGAGACAAAAATTACTTGCCAAGATGGAGATTCTTTTGCAGTGTGAAAACAAAGAGAAGATGAACCAACAATATCAGTTTCACTGTGGCTGGCACCGGGCAAACAGACTTACAGGTGAGCAAGCGAACTAAACAGACTTTCTCTCTAAGCTCATGATATACCACGGGCTGTGATGTTTGCCCACCGTTCTGTTTGAGAGGGCTGTCTGTGTTCTGTCCAGGCTTTGGTACTTCTGACTTGGAGCTGTTGGAGCAGCGGTTCCTGGTGCGGGTCCCATTGATGTTACGTTCCCCCATTCTCCAGTCAGGGTCTTTCTCCCTCTCTGACACCACAAGCACATTGTGCTCAGGAGCACTATGGAAATCAGACAAAAGAAAAATATCTCTTAAATAATCATTCAGCTCTCATTCCACCTCTCATTTAGTTCCACTGTTGTTGGAAGCAATTGCCCCTTTTCTCTTACAATGCCATACAGCAGACACCAGTATCATCAGGTGCCTTACTATGGAATAAATAAATGCGTACTGATTTATAAATGGTAATATTAGTAAAAAATGAAGTGGGTAGCCTACCTAGAGACACTTTCCGCAATCTTCCTGCGACTCCTCTTTCCCTTATTATTTCCTATAGCAGTGCCAGTCTCTGTGTTCTGAGCTTTCTTTTTCTGGGCTTTGCCATCGTCTCTGGGCTGGAGAGCGAAAGAAATAAAGTGATTTGTAGATTATGCGCTTTGCCAATTGTCTGATTCAGCTGGCAAATCATATAATCAAATTAGATAGCTATGAGTAAGTAAAATGAAGCACATTTCTCACCTCCAGCTCAGAAATGTCCCTTTTTTCCATGTCGCTCTTCCCTGTGTAGCTCTCAGCACAGTTTTTCTGCACAGGGCTGCACACTAGCAGGCCTGGTCTGGGTCCTGGACCCACAGTCATGTTGTCTGGGAAACCAGCAGGTGTTTCCATAGGAAACATAACTGCTGCTGGCACTTTGTCCTCCATAGTGCTCTGGGAGTCTTCCTTAAAGTGTGCCGTTGCCTTTTTATCCAGCTGACTGATGAAAGCTGGTTCGTTGTTGTTGTTGCAGAATTCTGGGTCTGGGGTGAGAGGAGGGTCGGGCGTCAGGTCGTCTCGCTCCTCCTCCATTGTCACAGCACCGGCTGCTGCTGCAGAGGAGCTGGACTTGTATTTGGTATAATAGAGGGAGACTCTGTGTTTCTTCTGTGGCTGAGAGGGGGTGCTTGAGCAGCCTTTCTTGGAAGTTTGAGGACGAGGAGCAGGGCTGTTGGCCAAGGCCGGAGAGCCCCGCCCCTTACCTTTGTCAGAGGTGTGACAGGTCTCCACATAGCTCTTACAGCTTCCCTTTGTTTTACTGCACAAAATTACAAGACAAAAAATGACAAATTAACTACTTTAACACAGGAGAATATCAAATTATTTCTCTTCAAGCATAAATACTCTACATAATTCACAGTCTCAACATGGCACAATGAAACAGAGTGAAGCCGGACAGAAAGAATGAGCCTGGAAAATTTAGCAGTGAAAAGAAAGGTGGTCATACATGACTCCACTGGGTGTGACATTATTGGCAGCTCCATTGTCCCGGGACAGGACAGAGTTGTGGTTGCTCCTGTTGTTGGGGGTGGAGAACTCATTCAGGATGTACTGGGCCTGATGGAAGGCCATCAGACAGACACCAAACAAAGAGAAGCTGGAAAAAGAGAAAACAAAGTAGGTTTTACTGGAATATCCTTACATAAAAACAAATATTATACAGGATATATACAGAATTACTATCATAAAAATTTATATTGAGTATTTGAATATTCTATAGTTAGTCTGAATATTCAACCTGTCATTGAATTGACACTGAATTAATTAACAATAATTTAGAGACCACTGACCAAGTGAAGACAAGGGTAACCACCCAGAAAGTCTCCTCCCAGCTGGGGCCAGGAACCACCTGGGCGCAGAGGGGCAGCATGTGGTGGGGCAGAGTCACATTGAGGGTAAAAGGGAAAGATGAGCCACGAGACGTCACCAGGGTGAGGTCCCGAATCACCCAGGATGAGGTAAAGTCTGGGGTGAACCTGAGGACACGAGCAGGCAGAAACACAGAGAGAGAAAAAGAGATGGACAGAGAAGAGAGCAAGAGCAAAGACAGAGGAAGAGGAAGAGGAAGAAGAAGGAGATGTAATTGGTAATTGGAGGATTGCAGAAGTGGGTGAAAGAGGAAGGAAGAAAGTAGCATATGAGTGAACAGATGTAGGGAGTGTCAGTAATTGAGTGACTCAGCAGAACCAGTATACAAAAGCATGCATTCCTTGGCCTTCTTATTGATAACAATGACTGCTAACAATGAGAAGCAACAAGTGTTGAAAATCCCACAATTTTCTGGAGTGACAGAGCAGGTCAGACAATTTCTATAATGGCAGAGCAGGCAACAATTCCACTTACGCGATGGTGATCTCAGAGGAGGAGTTGTGGTCCAGACTGAAGGAGCGACACTGCAGCACCTCGAAGCCAAAGCCCTGGCATTTATAACCATTGATATTCATCGACATGACAGTCAGAGGGAGCTCTCCTGCATTCTCCACCTTAAAACTCTTCCTGATAGCGAACAGCGGCTTGTTGGTGCGCAGACCTAAGAGTGACATGGCATGGAAACATTTAGCTCAGTTTGAAAGATGGTGCTGCTTTTATGTTAAAAAATTGAGTATTTTCCATTGAATTGAGTATCACTAAACACCCATTTGCTTATTCATGGAAGTGATAGCAGCATCAGTCTCACCATCGCGACACTCCATGAGAGTAGACTGAGGGACGTTGAAGCGCAGAGAGGCTCCTGGGCCGGGCAGTTTGCCTCCGACTCTGAGCAGCTCCTTGGCCCCGTGTCCCCGCACCGTCACCATGTCAAACACTGTGAGGTTGTTTCTGAAACACACAACACTTGAGCTAAGGATCATGCCTTGTTGAGGGGTGACTAAAACAGTTTGCTAACATCATTGAGTTACAAACAGTACTGTTTTAACAGTACTAATACTGTTAAAAATGTCCTAATAACATCAAAATTGTGCAGAAAAAACAAGGTTAAGGGTTCATATGGACAGACAGCGAGGCAGAGCTCCTACTGATCGTTACAAATCAATGCAAACTTAAAAATAACGGAGAATGCTATTGCAACTATGGAAGGTCAACATCTTTGCTTTGATCTGTCTAAACAACTCAAGAAAATGTTTTCATATGGACAGAAGGGGCAAAATGGAAAGAAAATCATCTCCATGTGGTCGTAGCAACATATACATATTTACCTGATGATGAGAATGGTAGTGGTGGGTTTGTGTTCGGAGGGGGTGAAGACCACAGCAACCTCTCTGGTCTCCCAGGGCTGCAGCAGCAGGCGTAGGACGCCCTCTCCTATAACACCCTCTACATTGTCACCAGCCTACACACACACACACACAGAAAAATAGGAATGAATATAGGTTGGTAGGGAAGGCAAGAAAAGACAAAATGCAGTTGTCATATTGGCACACATTCAATGAATGAATAAAAAAATATATTTTTAGTACACTGAAGACTGATGGCATTTGCTGTTTTGTTTTCCAATGTGTGAAAGTAAAGTACAAAGTTTGATTAAGATCACATGTTGGCAGCAGAAAGCAAACATTTAAAGACCAAGCAGTTCCAAAATTATAATTCCCCAGGGTGTGTTGTGTGTCTTTACCTTGAGGGGAGCAGCTAACAGAGAGAACTCTGTCGTACTGATATTAACCGAGAGGGGGCTGATATTAAACCTGTCAAACAAAAACACAGTGGCAAAAGAGTTCGACAAATCAACAAAAGGTAAGGTATACAAAACAAGAACATCTGTTGAATCCTCCTAAGCAATGTGAAGCAGATGCTGTATATACCACACCATTTGGTTAGGAGATCCAGAGCCTCCAGTGGGGCCGGGTAGAGGGACAGAGCCCGAATCTCGATGGAAACCACAGAAGAAGAAGGGTTCTTCAGCGTGAGTGTCTTAATCTGAAACAAATAAAAGCACAAACTTCTCATTTACTGCTGCATACAAATGACATGACTTCAAACTCTAGCTCTAAGACATAAACCTTTCAATCATGGAGTGTTGCCCACCTTGCTTTCATTGACGGGTGTAGCACCAAAGTCTAAAGGAGAGGAAACCTCCACTGGGAGTCTGGGCCACCTGGGAAGACAAGGGGATACATATGAATAATCATGTTAATGCTGTTTAATGACAAAGCCTGTAAGACACAAAACAGCATGAAGTGAAATCAGGGTGTGTGTATGTGTCTGACCTGCAAGGCAGTTGGTCTTTGTGGTTCTGCCATCGAGAGCAGAGCTCAGCAGCCAGTCTGCTGTCGACTGCCCAGGAGGAGGGGAAGAAGTCTGGCAGCAGAGAACGCTGCCACTGGGCACGACCTGGTGGGACAACAAGGAAAAAATAACTAAATCACACCAAGGAATGCATAAAAAGAGGGAAAGGGCATTATGTTACTGCTATAAGCTCAAAATGTGAAAACTTTCAGCATGGCTGGCAGTGGTGAATGGGTTAGTCACATTTATTAGCAAGTTGAACAGATTAGTACTCCAGCCAGTTGTTGGAATTACTGGTAATTTGTTATATTGTTAATTAACTCATATTTGATATACTGGTTAGTATACTTTTTTTTATGTGGCCAACATTAACATTGTGTCATTACCATTAATTTGAGATGGGCTTTATGCAACTGCTCAACAGATTTGCTGGACAAATTATGACGACTACTGGGCATATTGGAGAGAAAAAAAACAAAAAAACAAACAAACCAACAAAAAAACCCTGCTGCCTGCATTATGTGAAGAATTTTTGTTATATAGTCAAATGTCTGTCATGTGGAAGTTCAAACAGAACTGTATAGTGGGATTGCCTGCCCCATTGCCTTCAATATTAGTGGCACCAAAGTTTGATACCAATGCAAATATGCAATGTTGTCACTATGATGTAATGTCTATTCTTTCTTTTATAGGTTCCTTATCTCACACAGGGAAGGAGATTAGTGCCATGACTCACCTGCTTCTGACAGTCTCAGTGGGCAGAGTCGTCCACACTCTCGCTCGGTCACAAACACCACTTCCCCCTGCTGAAGAGAATAACACTCCATCTATCACCACATATTGTCCTGACCACCGCTCCCAAATCCAAATCTTATGCTGACTTCTGATCCCCAATCCAACCCAGCTAGCCGTGACTGCCGGCTAATTACCTTGGGAAGGGTCAAGTGAAGGTAAAGGGGGATGTGCAGGGCTGGTCCCAGGCTGGTGTCCAGGCTGAGGCTGGACAGCAGATTGACAGGCAGCTTCCTGTTGAGCAGCTGCAGGGACAGGACATGCCAGCAGCCCTGGGGCACAGTCAGTGGGCTGCTGAAGTTCATCACCTGGAAAACCAGGGGTAGCAGGGAAGTTAGCGTCAAATTCTATTCTGAAAATGGGATATTCATGTGAGGATTTGTTTAAATGTACCGAATGTAGTTTGTGACCACTAGTGGTGCTATAGTGCACACTTGGAAAACAAGGTCCCCCGATTTGTTTACATAACATGCCATGAGCATGGGGGTGACTTATATATGTCAATGTAAACAATGAAACTTTAAAAATATTACAAAATTAGGCTTTGCAAATGTCTTTTGAGGCAGGAAATGAATTTAACACATTTATTAGGCCTCAAGGACACACTCAATGTGAGGAGTAGTGAGAAATTTTAAATGTGTTTTCAAGGAATGCTATATTGGGTTCCTTTAAATGTAGCTTGCAATGCCTAGTTCACAATTAATTTAAGATAAACATCTTGGAGGTGAAGTGAGTATCACTTCCTCATTTGATTTGATGTAGCGGTACATACCTTCAGCGCTCCCTGTAACTTCTGTGAGAGGCTGGCGTTTGTGACTGTGAGGGGCAGGTGGAGGGGGTTGGTCAGCCACAGCTCGACCTGGTCTGTCTCTCTTTGCGTCTGTCTCATCTGGAACAGGCTGGACAAATCCCACCCTGGTCCTCTGCAGACAGTAAAAACAAAACAGCATGAAAATGTGCTCCATAATTTTCTCTATCTGGCATCTGGGGGTGTTTAGAAAGTTTATATTTACTATTATGGACTTATCTTTTTCAGAATCACAGAGTATAGTAATAAGTATAGTTACCAAGTAGAATGTAACTCATTTATTATTGTCACCAGTCACTACTATCACAGCTTAAATCAGGCCTGATATTTTGAACCTGACCACACCGTGGCTGAGAAAGTTTTGTCTGAACCCGAACACCATCAGCCACAGCCCAAATAAAACCCAACATTTATATTATAAAGATTTATCTTTAGGCTACTCATTAACTGTAGCGTACACAGTGCCTGCTGCTTTCAGATTAAAATGGATGCATGGAAAATCTAAATTCAGCATTAGGCTGTTTCAGTCAAATCCATCCAAAAACATTCCAGAATTAAGTTGAAATGATTTCATCACTCCATATCTTAACACAACATGCAGTATATTGAATTGCCATTAAAAGCTAAAATGCATAGAAAAATCTGTCACAAAAAATCTGACACCCAAGGCCCATATACTTGAAATTTCTGTCCTGTCCAAACCTGAGCCAACAGGAACAGTTGGGCAGCCACCTCAAGCTCTAACTACCATACAGTATCAAACAAAAAGGACTGTGTAATAAGAAGATTATAACCCTGAACCTTTCTTGTGACAACTTACATGTCAAAATGGCAAAAGGTCTCCATGTTTTCAGAGTGTGCAGTGTTACCTGTGCGAGACGGGCAGACCAGGGAAGGTGTTTGCCGTGCAGTTTCCCAGAATCTTTAGACTGATATGATTTAAGCATCTCCTCCCATGGCCTGGCAACGAACCTAACAACAGGTACAAAACTGCTGTTACTCAAATATTCACAGACATTATTGTAATAAAGGTGAATTATTATTGCTCTTAGAGGAAATTATCTGCAATGTATTGAGTCGATTAACCTCTGCAGGCGAGGGTAGCCACTTGAGTGAAGTTTTTTGCTTCTGGTATCAGAAGAACTTGATTAAATTCCAGACTAGCATCCACTTTAGATAGCACCTGCATGTCCTGGGGAGATAAGAACATTGTATCAAAGGCAAAATAATGCTACCTAGAGGACATGAGAGAGACCAAGGGAGAGAAAAAAATAAATAGATAAAAACAAAGGCAGCAGCTCACCTTTACATAGAGTTTCTTGCCTCCAGAATTCAGCATATGAACGCCTATTTTCGGTTCTCCTGCAGACAGAAGAACAAGCAAAAAAATTATAAGGATAAGTTTACACACAGTTATACATAGTTTAAATATGTGATAAATGCAGAATCTATTATCTGTATTTTTGCCCTGCTTTGCCCCACCTTATATCCATATGCACCTCTACCTTAGTAATAGATGACTCTACTCTTGTTGGTGCACTGGGCTTCATATACAATATTAAATATTCTCATTGGCTGGGCCTTTGGTACCAATGTGGTTGAAAACCACAAATCCACCACAAAACCAACAAATACATTAAGACGATGCACAATTGATTTTTACAATAAAAATACCAATAGACTAGTAAAAATTCTGTGATCCTATTGTAAAAGTTTAACATCTTGTAGCTTTTTCATACTTTTTATTGATATTTTAACTAACAATTAGTACTGTACTGGCAAATTTGTTGATATAAAGCTCCAGGCATGAGTGATGGTATATAAACCTGCAGTGACAGTGCACCACTTTCATCAGTGAAAATACTGAGCAGATTTTATCAACCCCCGGTGTGACTATAAAATGAGACCAGAGCTGCAGGACCAGTGTCTCCTCATCATTTCTTTCTCAGATTTCCTTAGACAGCTCTGTCGAGGCATCTACAGCTATAGCCATTATCATCCATTCTCTCTTTGTCTCTCTTTTTTACTTATTCAGGACCTTTTCGGGTCCTGAATTTTTCTTTGTTTGCTCTGATGCTCTGAAAGTCAAATTATACTTCTGCATTGAGGTGTCCCTGTAGATACACCATAGTAGTGGCTTACGCTGCCGTGAGCATTCATAGTTCTGCATTGGAGTCTGTGGCACACTAAGCCAATCGCTGAGACACTGGACAGTAGTCAAGATTTTCTTAATTCCACACTAATGAAGCATAGATAAAAAGGGAGGAAATTATGTTCACATTATCTGAAAGAGAGAGTTCTCTCCTGCACACATTGGCGGTGTCCAGTGATGCTTTGGGATATGTCTCACCATAAATTTAGTGACATCTTGTAGTCTGTATAATTTGGGGATGAGTTGGCAACATCAGAACATATTTGCAAACGTCCTCAGTTCATGCTGGTTGAAGAAAAACAACAAACGGCATCATGTTGTCTTCATTCAGTGGAAATCAACCCGCAAAACACTGAAGCAGTACAAAGCAGTCTAGTGGACCAATCACAGATGTCACGGTCTTGCATTACATGCAGTTATATTTTTGGAGAAGTGCATGTAAAGCACGGCCACAACCTCTGCGGGATACACCGGAACTACAGACACCGCCGGCGTAGCTACATTTTGACACAGAGTTATAAATTAACCTTAAGGGGTTTGTTTCTACCTGTCTTTGTTTTTTCACTGTTTTGTTTCAGTGTTGGTGATTGGTTGATTCTAAGTGGGCTTGCTTTTTGTCAAGTCTTTTGTGACATGTATGTGACCAAGGGCAATTTGAATTAAGGAACTTGAACCTTTTTGCCCCCAAAATGTAAACACTATGTTAATCTTCTTGACATCTGCTGCTGTAGTGTTCTAGCACAGAAAGAAGCCTGGAGATAAGGGGAGAGGCATTTAGCGGGGTAATTATAGTGGAGGCTGAATGTGCGCCAATGTTCTGATCTAGAGTTAGATAAATTTGCTTCTGTTTGTGCATCAGATTAAAATCAAGGACAATAATGTGATCCCAGATCTGGACCCGTTTGTTATTTGAATGATATAAATTATTCCAATAGAAATTGAACGTTACCACACTGACCCAATTTTGTAAAGCAAAGTGCCTTTGTGGATGTGACAGACGGGCAAAAGAAACCCACCTACTGCACCCCGTCCATCAGCTGGAGTCACCAGCAGCACCAAGATGTGCTCAATGACGTAAGGCTTGAGCTTGTCCAGGTCGGCAGACCGATCACCACGCTCAGACAGATTAATCTGTAGACTGAGGCGCTCCTCACTCTGGAGGCAGGACCCCTGGGACAGGACAGGAAAGGCATACCAGTCACGCACCACAGAGAGAGTTGGGGTGGGGGGCAATGGGAGGAATGAGGAGTCATTGGAGATTGGAGACAAATAAAAGATAAAAGTAACTAAGAAAAAAATAAATATTGAAGGGAAAGAAAGAAAGAGAGAGGTGGAGCAGAAAGACTCCAGAGATTGTATTTGTATTTGTATTTATTTAAGGATCCAAATTGGCTGTTGTGGTGATTAGTGATTAGTGGTGTCAGCTATTCTTCCTGGGGTCCAAACAAAATACAAAATACTTCCAAAACATATATACAAAGTTTAAACCGGGATACAGCTAAATCAAAATTAGGACTTTGACATAGGCTACACATTGGAAGACGCCCTCACACAGTGCAACAATGCTTCTCATATATCAAAAGTGTGAATGTAAAAACATTTAAGTTAAAACAAGTTAAATTAAAAACAAACATTTGAGCCTATTGTACCTTCTAACAAGCTTTTTGAAGATAATTTTGCTATTCCCTTTATATACAATAAAAGTGGGTAAAGGAATGAAATTGTCTGATATTTAACTGCTGATTTAAGCAGATTAGTTCCCAGTCTGAGCCAAGCAAAGTGTCAAAGGCTAGCAGATCTACAACGGTGCTTATGTGTAGGGGTAAAAGTAAAGTTAAGGTGAAGCAATACAGTGCAGGAACACTTTGTTCAGTGTGAATTATCGTCATATCTCTTGACAGACAACCGTATAGTCGGACGCATACATCGACAGGCAGAAACAGGCGGGTGGCGCCCTTCCCCCTCCCCATCCCTGTGACTAACACTCTCTTGAAGCCGACAGATCAGTTAGGGGAGTGCAAATCTCACTGCAAACCAGGGCTTGTCTCAGTGGGTGAATCATGACTTGACAACCTGTAGACAGATTCCCTGGCCTGGTGCCACTAGGGCTCAGGCCTGCAATAGCAAACCTAATCCCCTGAAACCGAGGCCACCACTTGCTTCCTATAAGGCTCATTTCATCTGTGAGCAGTATCAACACTGATCCAAGGCCAGTTTTCAGTTTTGTTTGCGGAGACTTGGAAGAGGAGTTAAAAATAATTGAGGAGCTGGTGTGGATCCTAGATACAAGCCTGATGGTCGCAGCCAGGATACTCGTGCAAATAAAAGCGAGGATGATTTCAGTTCGTGCGATTATGACGATAAGGCTGGTTCCTCAGCAGCGTTCTCTTGCATCACTGCTCCACCTGAGCGCCGGGAGCTCCAAGTCAATTATTATAGTCTCCTGAGAAAGCAATTAAAAGCCTGGCAAGAGATCTCAAACTCCTTGGGGGGGGTCCTGGATGAAAGAGATGCCAAATCGTGCCGCCTATTTCAGTTGTACACTAGCTGGCCTTCTGCCCAACGTGGTGGGTGTGACGAGAGCAGCAGGAACAGCTCAGCTACGTTTTAACAATGTCGGAACCTATACCATAAAAATATATGTAGGATGATGCACTGTAAAAATGAAGGTACGTGGTGAACCGCCCTCCTTTGTACTGCTATGTGCTTTTTCTCAGTGCTGCAGAACGTCTGAAATATCTCATGTTCCTCCTATGCTATCCTGTTTTTCCTTTAACAACCAAGGAACTGGTGTAACGGCCTGCAAATTCAAGCATGTGAAAATGAGACACAAATTAAATTTAAGATATTAAAAAGGTTTGTAATTTCATGTTATAGGAATTCTTTACAAGTAGGTAAAGTTGACAGTTTCTTCATATGAATAAACTGGAGAGTCATCTCTTTGGGTAGGACCAGTGCACTTCAATTGTAAAGTCAGAGGTCAAGGCGTTTTTGCATTGAAAAAACTTGATTAGTCAGTTTCGACCACATCAATTTATAAAATGTTTCATGAGTCAAAACAACTTGAATGTGAAAAAAAGAATGACCCGTTGGCATGATGGCTAGACAATTAAATAACAGCAACCACTGAAGCAAATTTACAAAACACAAGTACCTGATTATTGTTGAACATACTCTTGGGTAAGTTGCACTCCAGAAGCAGACCAAGTATTGTAATGTTGGAGGCATCTTCCTGCAGGGGACGCAACAATACAGGAAGTGTGGTTAGTGGTTAAGTATTGCCTAGTTTCGAAACTTTGTGTAATCGTTACAGACACTAATTTAAAAAACAAACAAACAAACAAAAAAAAAAACAGTCAGCTGTCTTGTGTTTCAATCAGCACCAATTGAAAATTTCATGTATAATTAATACTTAACACTCATAAGGAAAAGCCTTAGTAACAAACGTCGTATAAAGTATGTATTGTGGGCAAATGAAAATGGGCGGCACTACCAGTGTGTCTACAAACAGACAAACGCACAGCTGAACTGTTTCCAGTCCTAAAATCCTAATACCAATAAAACAAGTTTGCATCTGTGTAAATTATCTTTAATTTCTGATTTGTGACTATGCTGGAGATTATGTCTGACTCAAGTGGTAGCGTGTATACAGTAGTGGATTTGTCAGTTAATCAATATGAAAGTGGTGCAATCAGAGCTGGGTGGTGAAAACAGGGAGGGACACTGACACCATGAGGAGATCTACATTTAAACTGTGACTTAAACACGTGACCGTTCAACAGTCTGTCCCATAAAACTACAAACAAAAAACTTAGCTTTCAAATTACAGTGCAAGCTCAGAGTTCATTGCAAATATTAATAGAAACATGAGGAAGCAAATGCATTCCAGAGACAGGATTTAAATCAAGTGTGTGTGTGTGTAAAACAGACATAGAAATACAAACTGACAATTTGTTTAGTACAAAACGCGGGAAGCTAATTTTAGGGCTAACAGGCAGGGGTTGATAGTAAGCATAGATATAGATATATTAAGCATATAACATAGAGAACTTTGTTGGTAACTGGCATATGCTGAAACATGGGGAGCCACTGCTGAGAGGAAAAGAGCTGCACTCGGCATAAGCAGCAGTCTGACTGAATGTGAGAACCACGCACTCACTGCACTCAGCCAAGCTGACATTTTGCAACTGCCACCCCACTTCCTGTTGTGGAGGCGAGGGCTCTTTTGAGATAGCTTCTCACACACTTTCACTCCTTTTGTGTGCTTCTGAAACTGCATGCTAATTTTTTCTATTTTTGTGTTTGAGATTTTTGCGGAACTTGTTTGAATAATACAATATGTGCACAAAAATTAGTGTATAAAGTATGTATCATTTTAAAAGTGAGTATATGTGGTTATGCTCTATACACAAACATTGATGGCTTGTTTGAAAGAAAGCAAAGAAATGTCTGTGAGTGACATCCTGCATGCTGATTACACACACACACACACTTACAGTAATTTCATGGTAACGCTTGCGAGCGTTTTTCCACAAAGCCCTTGCGTGTGTGTGTGTGTGTGTGTGTGTGTGTATGAAGCTGCATGTTTATCAGGGCTTGCAGGATGGGTAAAGTCAGCTGTTTCTAATGATGAGATGTCATCCCCTTCTCTGCAGGGCCTGCCCAAACCACTGAGAACAGAGTTAAGACATTTAAATACATACCTGAGTTTGGGTCAGCTTAATGCTCTGGATGTGAGGGAATATTAGCAGACTATCCTTTCTTTGGACAGACTTTAATGAGCCCTGGTGGACTCCCACACCAAATACCTGCAGCAGAAAGAGTTAACATGTAGGGATTCTCAACATCATGTGCATTCCATCAAGGGCAGGCAGCAAACATGCAAACAATGGAGCGGTGCCATTTGCAGAGTTGGAATTAAACTTCTTGTCCCTACCAATGTGACGAGTATTTTGTGCTTAATAAAGACAAAGAAAGAGCTTTAGTACCGCCTGAATGGACACATTTTCAACAAAAGCTTTTTAATTCTAAATTCTAAATTCAGAATTTCAGAGAACTCTTTAAGATGCTA
>OMKZ01015206.1:15809-26553 GCA_900302535.1 Neoniphon sammara | reverse complement strand
GGGGGGGGTGTTTAAAAAAAAAAAAAAAAAAAAAAAAAGGTCATGCCACATGCAATTTCAATGGAGTCTGTAGACAACTTTATATATAGAGATATAGATGCAAAATCCTCACCATGTAGTTTGAAATGTGCCCCTTTGAGTTTTACATGGAGAAATTTCACAGCATTTTCAAAGTAGGAGTTTATCTGTATGTCTGAGAAGGTATTTTCCTAACTTCAGTATTGAGTAACTGACACCTTTTCAAAACCCAAAACAACAGAGCAATTATTTTTAAGCCTTGAACAGACAGTGTCAGATGCTAATATCAACAAACACACCTACTGGTCTCAATGACAACAACCAAACCAGAAATGTTACGTGTTTTGACACAGAAACAGATGATGTTATTCTAAAAATATGCATGTTTGTATTCATATGCAACAAGTTTAAAATACTTTTGGTTGTGTGAACCATGTATAGTTGTTAACAAATGGGGTGAATATGGCAATAATACAGTTACTGTAATGGTTATGGAGAAGACTGACACTGACTCTTTGTCAACAGAAAGGTAACAGGTATGAGCAATTCATTTTTTTGTAATCAGAGAAAGACCCCGGAGTCAGAAATAAACTACGGACAAACAATATTGGAAGCAATGAGGGCTATTTAAAAAAATTCTATCACTAAGAATGGAATGACAAACACATTTACAAGCATACCAATATTCAGGAGGAATGTTTCTTTAACCATTTATGGTGTAAGTCTTTGGTTGGTATGAAAACCTGCATTCTTTTGGCCCTCCTTGGCACTTCTGAATGTTGAGTGGCTGAATTCAAATGATTACATTTACAAAGGAGTACACTGTTACAACACATACTGTATTTCACACCTACACAACTAACAATGGAGGTAGCTCAAAAAACTTGAGTGCAACAAAATAATGATTTCATCCTTCCTGTTTTAACAAGAGAGGGTAAATTATGTTAATTTTCACTTAAGTGAAATAAAATCCATAACATTAACCTGTTTTGTGGGTGAAACATATCACAGAAACTACACAGAAAATGTTGTGCTTCATTCAGCAGCTGGAACGCTGCTATACTTAAGTGGGATGTTTATGTGAATGTCTTCATTTTTTTAATAATGGGAAATAATAGACTAACAATAGAAGGAAGAATGCACACCATTGGCAGTGAACCAGGAACATTTCTATGGAATAAGACAGCTAGTAGAAAAACTTGCTATTCCAGTTTCTTTAGTCTACTTCTGTGCCAATGACTTAGAATTGATTAATCTTTATTTAATCAGGCAGTCTCATTGGGATTAAGATCTCTTTTCCAAGAGAGACCTGAGAACAAGAAACATTCACAGAACACAATCAGCAAAACACAAACAACACAATACACAAACCAACTAGAGTAGCGAGTAAAAAAAAAACAGTTACAAGAATCATAAAAAATATGAGATAATAAAGCTTCAAAATCTCCAAGGGGAATGTAAGACTCTAGTTGGAGGGCAGTTTGCAGTTCAGATGTAACTGTCAGACATATTATCTGTTTTTGTTTCCACTTCTGCACTAATATAAAAACTGTACAGCTACAATCAAACAGAATTGCCCCCCTGCACTTGTGTGTGCAGATATTACAGGCTTGATTTACACTGTTTTTCCTCCTCCTCTGTAGCAAAGCTCTGCACAGGAGCAGGCCAAAAGCTGGGACAGTCAGCGTGTTGTGTTTAGATTTGGTTCGACATAGTGAACACCAAGCAGCACATGGAATCTGGGCGAGGAGAAACCCTGATGTAATAAGTAAGCAGTCAATGGTGGTTTGTTTGTACATGACTGCCTCTCTCTCTGCAGCGACACAAAGGTACCATTTTTATTGCTTTGTAGCACTTTGGGAATGGGGCAGTGTATTATGAGTAAATATCATGAGGTAGGGATGCCCAGCCTATATTATGTGACCCATTTCTCTGTAGACAAAATGGAGATGGTTAAAATGGAAATAGGTTTGGTTCAGCATGTGCAGCTTGACAGTCAATTCCAGCTATAACTGAGAAGTTCATATACCATTTTACAGAATATGAGCACGCGGTGTGATTCAGAGAGATACAGTGAAATGCTTAAGTACCGGGACAGTTAAATAGCACTGCTTATTTTGCAGCATAGTGCATACTCATTAAATTTGTATCTCAGATCAAAACAGTATGAAGCACATGTACAGAATGTCAGCTTTTATTTGAGTATTATTTCTGCAAATATGTAAAACCATGTTAGAACAAAGTCACGATATATGTTCAAGTCTGACAATTTCAGGTGAGCATACCACTTGGAAAAAAAAATACTTAAAGCAAATCAAAGTTGAGCTTTGCTCAACTTTGACTGCAGCCTCTTTCAGTTACTACTGTTCTTTGCTGGGGGTTTCTGACTTGAGTTTGCTTTATAGAAAGTGAAACACATGCCCCACAGGATTTAAATGAGGAAATGGGCTGGTCGGATTCAAATGTACAAACTTTTTCTTCTACTTGGTCATTTGTGGTGTAGGTTTTAGATCACTGTATTACTGTATTGTGTTCTTTTTTTAAATGATCAGGCAAGATCCTTCCGTGAGCCAGTTGCATAGGCAGCTATGGATGCTAAAGCCATGGCACAGCCTCTCCAATTTTAATTCACTGACCAAATATTTAGATAATAATGTAATTAAGCTTTCTGTGGTCATCTGAGCGCTTTTAACATTTTGATTATGACACAGAGTATGCGAGTACTCAAGTGTTACCGGCTCATCAGAAACCATATGATGAAAACACAGGCCAGAAATGGAAGATGGAAACAATTCCAACAATTCCCCATAAAATGTGTGCTGACTGCAAGCTTTTGCCTTCAATAGTAGCACTGAGGACTGCTGTCCAACCACAGCAATGATTCTGCTATTCTGGTTGTTTTGGGATCACGGAGGCGAACAGTGGAGTTCTTAACCTTTCAGACTGGGGTCAACCTTCTACAGTGAGTGCCTGGCTGCTGGGAAAGAGAGCTTACTGCCATATTAGGTCATCCTGTCTGTTCTTTAGGGTTCTGTCGAGATTGTTTCAAGGGCCCCCTGCTTTATGAAATCCTCCTCCCTTTCTGTGGTATTCATCATATTGAAAGTTGCTTGTTATGAAGCCGATTCTGTGGCCTTTTTGTGATACTTGCCAGAACTCAGGTTAAATTAAGACTGGAGACTTATAATATTTATCCTACATGGTAGAGAATGACCATTTTCCACATCACTCCTTAAGACTGTGAGAAGTGAAGTCAATTTGAGCCATGCACTACACGTTGTAGAATAAAGAGTTTATAATTTTCAGTATGAATATGAAGAACATCTGTACATCAGCTTCTGTTTATTGGATCTGTCAGTGTATAATTTGATGATGTAAACCTCTGCAATGTGCTGGAGGTACTTCCACTCTGTGGCAGTCTGTACTTTTTTTCCCCCCATGGCCAAATGACTAAGGAAAATATCTGCAATATGGAAGAACTTCCTGGTCAACAATATATGTGCATTTCATGAATGTATATACATTTGTTTTTGAAAAATATAAACTGATGTGGTGAGCGCCCTGCTGCATTTCAGAAAAAACAACACCTCATTACCGCCGGTGGAGTAAAAGAAAAGGAAGGAAAATCACAGAATAACAACAAATGACTCCATAGCTGTTGGTTTGTGTATTAATCATTCAGTGCCACAAACTGACCATGGAACATGAAGATCTGAACATGTCCTTTTAATGTTTTGATTACAAAATAATGGCACTGCCAGAAAGAGGCTAATAAGAACAGTCTTGACTCTATGACTACATGCCACAAGGGACACTGCCCACTGTGACCACCCTAAATGTCATGTGAAATTAGGAAGTTAAACTGGTACTTACTGTGTCCCAAACTCCAGAGCTGGGGGCTGGAAATGCAGGGGCCTCCCATTCTCCCGAGTATATGGAGAAGAGCTGGTGAAGAGGAGAAAATTATGACTACTCTTAGATATCAGACCACAGCTTAAATCACCAACATTTGTTCTATACCCTGGTGGATATTTCTTGGGTTGCAAAATTTCGTCACAACTTTTGTTGCATCCCTTGTTTACAGCAATCACCAGCTGAAGTCAACTCCAAAAGAGAGTTCATTTCCAACAAAATTATTCTTCGAAATGCCAAAACAGAAGAAAACAGGAACAGAAACAAAACAGAACTCAGAGGACTTTCCAAACTCATTCAATAACTCATGTAGTCCATCAGTCAGGTGTCAAATCTGTCAAAAGAACTGTGGGTCCAATACCGCCATAGCCCAATACTCCAAACAATAAATTCCTCCAATTTCTTGATTTAACAAGTGTCCGTCCAGAAATGACGATTCTATTCTATTCTAACTTTAAATGTGGGCTCATAAGTTGCACGTCACAAGTAACTGCTACAAATTCAAGGTATAAAGCAACTGAACTGAATGCCACAACTTTCTAAAAGGACTGCAATGATGGTGCATCGTGACTGTTTTGTGTTTTGTTCAAACAGGAATTGTGTGCTGGTGTGCATTCTCACAGTATTATATATCTCACATTTTTGTTCTTTAGTGCATTTGTAAATTTTTAGTGTGGAATTTATACAACAGGCCTCTGGGCTTGAGACAAGCGTGACCAGACTGAACTTGTGAGTAAACCAGCATTACAGGATGTGACTTATCATTTCCTGCTGAGATGCCACTCTCAAAGTGAGATATATTATGCTCATTTTGCTCAGACTGTGAAAAATACTACAAATTGTACCATAAACATTTTATTAACAATAAATAAATAAGTAAAAACAAAACAAAAAAGATAGATAAACTAATACTAAAAATCATAATTGCATCACTAAATACTAATGCCATCTAAGGAGGCTTTAGTTAAGGTTTGTTTATATAAGAGAGAATGGTACTGGGTCTAAGGAAATGCTGTTCATAGTGAACTACCACTTGCTTTCAACATGCTTTAGAGTATAATTTAATTCAGTATGTTTTTCAAAACACAACTTATAAACCTCTTCAAAGCTATTGTTTAGCTCTGGCACGACATCTACTCTAATTTCAGATGATATACAGTACACCACAAAATGACCATTCTATCGTCGCAATTTCTTGAGAACGCTATGCCTTAAACACCACATTACATGCTACATATTATATATAAACGGAACACACAACCAACAAACAGCAAGACTTTCCACTGCAGACCGACACAGCAAGTGCACATAGATACTTTTTCCTGATACCAACATGAGTGACACGGAAAATAGGCAATCAACCACAAGCTACAGCGTTAAAACAGGAAACTGTTTTTCAGTAAAAAAACAATCTCAAATGTCAGACCTCAAACACAAGGGGGAGAGTTTATGGTGAAAGGGTATGGATGGGTGATCAAGAACACTTTCACATGAAAAATAAGTAATCACAGGCTTATAGAACTGGAGATACACCCAGTGGACAGGTATGCCTGATCCAGTCCTCTGTATCCTCATTGCATGAGGTCACTGCAGCCCCTTTTGGAGCTCCACTGTGTTAATAGTGACGGGGGGTGTGACGTCCTGCACTAATGAGCTATGTGGAGGGATGCCTCACAGCAGAAGCACCAGCTGCTGTGTGTGTGTGTGTGTGTGTGTGTGCGTGTGTGAAAGCATGATTGAACCCTGTTGACAGAGGACTGACGCAGCTGTTGACCAACAGAAGTGAACAAGTGGAAGGACACTGCAATAATCTCAGTATTAATGTAGATTGCCTGGAAAAAATGACTGTGATTGATACAACTATCTTTAATAGTCCCTTCTCTATAGGTTTTCAGACTTAATTCCCATCCATCACTAAAATAAACAGTGTCAGTGTATCCACACTCCAAGATTAACCCTGTGCTGAAGAGACTTTGGGAGCGGGCAGTTGGCCCTCTCTCTGTCAGACTGTCATGGCCTTTACAGGGCTTTCAACGCCTACAGATTCCATGTCTGCACATCTTCTTGCACTGGGTAATATAGCCAAAACATATTATTCAACTATGTTATTTCTTATTTTTGATGGTACTCTGAGTTTCTGCTTTGGGGGATCAATAAAGGCTACTACAATAAAGAAATATGAGGGTGCTGCCAAAGTATGAGGGTATCAAACCAAGAGTTAATACAGGTTTCTCTTCCATGTAGATTGTTTACCCTTAATTCTCTACATAGAAAAGAAAGAGCTTTTTTTCTGTAATTTACAATATAAATGCAGCAGTACTTTGTATGCACACCATTAATATAAAGCCCTTGACACACCAAGCAGACAGTCGGCCTTCAATTAATTTCTGGTTGTATTGGGGTGTCTGTGGCTGAGTATCATCTGTAGTCTGTGCAGTGCGGTCTGTACCTTCAGACCTTGTCAGTTCTCTTCAGAGAGAAGAAACAGAAATTCAGTTGTGTTTATGTTGTGTTAACTGGCTAGAAAGCTAGCTAACCAGAGAGAGCTAGTTGTGGTAAACAAACCTTTTTCCACAAGCAAAAGACCTTGAGGCTGATAACGCCAGCATATCCCTGATTCATAAAACAAAAACTTTTGAAGAGACTCAGAGTGGCAAAAAACAAAGGCCTAACACTATTTTTTTCATCTTTTCGCAATCCTGAGGCTTCTGGTTTGTTTGTGCAGTGTGCATGTCGACTGTCAGCTGTAGTCTGTGCGGTGTGTTCATGGACAATTTTTTTGCAGGGAACACAAAGCTATCTGCCCATCTGTCTCGGTCAGTGCTTGTTTTTCTGAGTTGGTTTGATGTGTCCCGGGCCTTAAAATACACAGCACTACATCATGCACACATACCAACAGAGACGAAAAAGTAAGCAAAGAAGGATAGAGCGAGCACATGTATGGAAATCAGAGGAAAAGAGCTAGCAGAATCCTCAACTGCATCCTCAACTACTGAACCCTGACTAGTAACATTATAGCTCTCTGACTCACTTTCTGCACTTCATATTCCTGTGTTAAAATGACTCATAAGCGAGCCAAGAGCACTGGTTGCTCTGTTTTCATTTCTGCTGGGCAGTCCTTTTCATTTCTGGCAACCAACACATAAAACATGCCTACTTCTTCTTCAGATACACCTCCCCTAAAACACACACAGGCAGGCTGAGAGGTCTAAATTTGGTTCAAAGACGCATTCTGGGTGGTTGAGGATCTCATCCTGTTGCAGCTTCTGCTGGCCGTTATCAGTGGATAAAATAGTGCATGAATTGAGCTGGAGGTGATTATTCACACTAGTAACACTTTCTCACACGAGTCACTGATAGCCAACTGCCACAGCTACTTATAGCATGCTGGGAGCTGCATCGCGAGGCGAGCTAGCAAGTTTCAACACTGGCCTGCAAAGCTGGGGCATAAAAAGATGGCAGGCACAGGGATAAGACAGGACGTGCCTGAAACAGCTCACGTTCTGTCATGGTACGGGTACTGAGACAGTGGAGAGGCTAGTGGTAGAGACTCTCTGCCTGAAATCAATGCTCAAAGACTACAGATAAGCTCAGGACTGAACTCAGCTCAAATAAAAATAGTACATTTCTGTCAGACACATGCACACGAGAACACACACACACAAACACAGATATCAGATGAAACAACCAATAAGGAAGTAATATAGCTCTTTGTAAGACTTACTGCACAATGCAGAGGCGTTGTCTTGCATTTGGCACATTTCAAAACACTTTTAGGTATCAAGAGTCAAGAATATATGAAAAAGTACATAGCTCAACCCAAGTCTGTTCATTTTACAGATAAAACCAAAAGGATGATGAAATCTACACTCCCCCTAAAGCTAGCCCTACCACAACAGGTCAGATTGCTTGTCCGCACAAAAAAGTGCCAATGCATGAATCTATAGTCAAGTTGGGTAACAAAAAATACATGAATCTCTGTAGTTTACTGACTTCCTTCTTAGATTAAGGAGGCCTAACCTTTTCATTGTGTTGAATAAATAAATAAATAAAATAAAACTAGAGTGCGCTCATTAGAGTGCAGACCTGGTCGAACAAGATGGACAATGAATAGAGTGAGAGAGGGAGAAGTACCGAGAACAAATGTTTTTCAAAGTTTTTGAATGACTGCAACCACAAGAGGTTGTTCCTCATACAGTTATAACTGTGCACAAATGTTTTTTTAGGCTGATAGGCCCAGTAGTTTGAGAGATTAGTTGCAGACAGACACATAGATGGTAAATGGTAATGATAAATGGACTGCATTTCTGTAGTGCTATTTCAGTCCACCGACTACTCAAAGTGTTTTACAATGTCTCATTCACCCATTCACACACACTGGTGGTTAGACACTTGGACATGCTCTCTGGAGGAGCAGGGGATCGAACCAGGAACCTTTCGATTATCAGACAACCGCTCTACATCCTGAGCCATGCCACCCCAATCATCTGCTGCCATGTTTTATTGTACAAATAAACTTAAAGACAGGATCTACTTTGCCATTTGCATACTAGCACACTGTATCTCAGAAATAAAGGAGAGGAGATTATAGTTATTAAAGCATATAGTTACAGTTTCAGCCATAAATGGGAAACCATGTAAGTTATGTGTTGACATACTGTAGCTATAAAAGATTGCCTGCCAAATTTTACCACTGCTAGCATACAGCTCATAAAGCAACTCCAAATAACTGCAGGGAAATAGCTGCTGCATTTGCATGCATATTAAAGGTGAAACAATGAACCTGTTATTTGGCCATGCAAAAGACCAGAATCCCCAAGCAGGATACCACTTCAGATGCCTTGTTCCAAACACACCCAATAAAAGACTTTTACTCATGCCTAAGTTAGTATATATTACAAGAAAAATAAGCAGCGCTGCACCACTTGTGATGTAAAAACACTATTCAAGCTAGCACACGATGTGGAACAGGAAATATGGTTCTATAATATATGAACACTTCAGGCTACATTTTTCAAGTGGATATATTTCTCCTCAGGCAGCAATCTCACTTGTATTGCCTACAGTGATTCTCCACTCCTATACTCAACATTAATTTCTACCCATTTGCACACTGCTTTTTGCACTTGTGCACTGCAATTGCTCACACATACTTGCTAGTTTAGATTTTTTGGAAATTTGCACTTTTTTTTTTTGGTACACATTTGATATTTGGATATTTATATTTAGTTCTTTATTGTGTGCTGTGTGTGGCTGGATTTTTGCTACTGTGCCAATGCAATTTCCCACAGCATTAATATCTATCCATCAATTTATCCATCTCACAATAAAAAAATAACATCTTGGTATATATGACATATTACAGCTTGAAAATCTGTCACAAAAAAAGTATGTATGTTACAGTATGTTGAGAGTATGTCTATTCCCTGCCAAAGTGAAACTGGAAGTTGAGTGATATAAGAACGGCTGAGGCTCTGACCTCAACTTAACAGGTTGATCTCAATTCAGTCTGTTGACAGCAGCAGTTTACAGGACGTTCTCAGATCATTTTAAGACTTTCGTCTTCTGTTCTGGGAAGCTTTAAGACATTTTTTTTTCTATGTCATTACTGCAAGAACTAAACTGTCATTAAGGGTGCAGCTACAGAGTGAAAATGATCAATTTGAGATGGATAAAAGTCTCTGACCCAAATACCATACTGCTGAACCACAACTGGAAAACGACATAAATTATGCATAATTGTGACAGTTATATCTAGTTAAGACAACAGATTAACATCAATGGTCAGATCTTTGGTGTCGAGTTAACAGAATGCAGAGTCCCCTCTCCTAGGAATAAACATGGTGACAGTGTGCTAAGTGTGCTCCATCTTATATCTAGCTTCACACAAATGGTTGGTCACCCATCTGTTTCAAAGCTACAATTAACAAGATCATGCTGCGAACAACAGCTCACCAACTTAATCTCCTGTAGAGGACAAAAAAAGAAAAGATGCTATAAGTGCTGAGACAGTGGCACTAAAAGAACACTGAAAAAAAATGAAAGCCCAAATCAGGCTATTATCTCTCCTCCGCTCTGGCCAAATCAAGAGTGTAGATTACCCCACATCCCAATGAGTAGGAGGTTAGGGAATAAGAGGTGAGAAACAGCTCATGAGCTCCACAACAAATTCTGTGCTTTTGTCTCTATTTTTTTTTTCTCCCCTCCTCTGATTGTCTGAGGATCATTAAGATTCATCACAATCGTCCAGGCAGCAATGAGAAGAGCCAAACATTTACTACAGATTAAACTGAATTTAAATGAATATCAAGGGCTGAGTGAAATGGACAAAATTAATCTCAGAACAATCCTTAGAAATTGCAAAAACCATGTTAAATAATCAAACTGATATTCACTGCACTGAACTCCATGACAATATGAAATATGCAAAAGCAAATAATATTCCCCAATTTGTTTCAAACTTAATTGCTTTGTTTGCTTTTGTCAATATTTTAAAAACACCGTAGCATGAAAACTTGATATCATAATTTGAAAGATGGTTCGCAAAAATATTAAATTATTACCCAGCTCTATTAATATCCACAATGTGCACTGACAAATCACAAATCACAACCCACAGCACACGCACATGCACACACACACACACACACACACACAAAGCCTGCTGCTAGCCTCCAAGTTCCATTTTTCTCTAACAGATATTGAAGCAATGGTGACAGAGGTCTATTTGCAATGTGGTCGGTAATAAGAGACTGTGATTCAAGTTGGCAGGAGAGTGGGCGTAGAAATGGCAGGAGGTGTGAAAATTAGCACC
>OMKZ01015204.1:0-11790 GCA_900302535.1 Neoniphon sammara | reverse complement strand
TTTACCCTGAAAAAATATTTTCCACTTTTTTGTTTTCAAAAGAAACTATTTAGGGCCAGTTTGTTCTCCTGAGTGCTTAAAAACTCGCATTACCAGATTGCGGCTAAACTGAAAGTTTCCAAGGGGGTACAACACATGCTGGAGACATTTTCACAGGCCAAGTCATTTTCATCCAAAGGAAGACCAGGCAGACCTAAAATGACTGTACCATCTGAAAACCAGTATATTGAAGTTACTTCTTTACGAGACAAAAACATATCTGCAAAGTCCACCCTATATCAATTGATAATAGTACAGTCAAATGATAATTGTTAATTGCAACCTTAATGGAAGAGTAGGAGTTTACAAACCACTTCAACATTTCACTGTTGAAGACTCGAAGAGCGTCTGCATAGCTTCTGAACAGTTGCTGTCGGAGATCTTATATGAGGACATGACTGCATGAGAGGTTAATGCACCAGCACATAAAATCTATAGTCAAACAGGGTGGAAATACAGTATTCACGTATGGGGAAGTCTCACCTGTTGTGATCTTGGTGAATTGCACAGGATCTCCTACACATTGATCATAGAAAAGCACCACTCTATTCTGCAGAGGCATGCCATCCCCTCTGGCTTAAAGTTGTGTGGAAAAGGATTTATTCTCCAGCTGGACAATGAGCCTTAACATTCATTGAAGCTATGCCAAGCCTGTTTAAAATCCAAGGAAGATCAAGAAGTGCTGACTCCCATGTCTTTCCCTCCGCAGTCACCAGACCTTAACCCCACTGAACATCTTTAGCAATATTTGAAGAGTGTAAAGGCAAAAAAAGACCGCGACATCACAAAACTCTCTCTGGAATGCTCCAACAGAGCACTGGAGTAATTTTTCAGCAAACACCCATAGACTTGATGCCAGACAGAATGTCAGCTGTGATCAAGGCAAATGGTGGACGTAATCCAAAAAAAAAGTGCAGAACTCACACCCAAAAGGATGTGTAGGTCAAGAACCTAATGTGCATTCAAAGTCAAAAAAAGAAAATGTTTTGCATTCATGTGGTTTGTGATATGTTAATTATTACGATTCTCTATGCATTTTAATGACACTACTTCACTTTTATGTCACAGTATAAACACAGCTGTGCGTCATAGGGGGTTAAATATAGGAGGCTAAACTCAGAACCCGGCCGGCAAAATGCCTAATGTAAATTACTGTGCACCATGTTGCACATGAGGCTCTGAAAGAAATAACATATGTTTACATCAACTGCAGATCAACCCAAAATAGGACAGCAAATGGACATGTGGCCTATATGCAGTTTACATTTTGAAGGTGGCATAAGGACTTCTGACAGAATGATACTGACTATATTTCCATTCACAAAAGAATGGTCTCATATAATAAAAAAAATAATAATTACAGGTGTAAAGTACTCACATGATGACAATTGACAATTGAAAATTTGAAATTTGAAAATTTGAAAATTGACAATTTGAAAACCATGTTTTGCAAATCCATAGTGGTCCAAGCTGAATGAGGTACAGTTTGCTGGCCAGTTATCCACGGAGTATAACAGTGTTTTCAGTTTTACACTTTTCTAACTGTAGTGCCCGAGCAGAAGGGGTCCTGTGTAAATTTATCTCTGTGATGAGATAGAAACTTGAATACAGTGTCTACTTTGAGTTGCTCACTGCGCACTCATTTATTCACCATACAGTAAATGACAATATCAAAACAGAACTCTCAGCCTGGCTGCTAGTCCGTCATGAAAATCAGCCCCCTCAGAAATAGAAACTCAATAGTCATCACCAACTGCTGCTACACTACTGCTATTGACCTAATGACATTTGCATTTTTATTAACATTGTCAGCAGTTAACATTACTATTTTCAATTTACCCCCCTAACACTACCTATTATGACCTTCTCCCTGATAACATGCAGATGTGATGCTGACGCTGGCCCAGTAAATACTGATCAGAGAGACAAGTAAACAGTGGACATAACCACATATTGAAACATTTTGACACTCAGTAAATACTCAAATTCACTCAATTTTTTTGGACATATGAAAAAAATCAAAATCAACATAAATAAACGTGTTTGAGAAATATCATTTAACAAACTATTTGGATTAATTTTTGGACTCCACTATATCTGCCTCCTTCATTGAAATATTAGCTTGCCCCCATTAGGGATGGAAACTTGAAAGGTTTTTGCAATTTGATTAAATTTTGATCCTATGATGCACTGTGATTTTCAGTCCAGTGCATTGTGCTTTTTATTTTTCTACAACTTGAGAGGTCAATCAGTAGAGTGCAGGTCTCCACCAGGCGTGTGTGAGGACATATTGTCTATAGAAAGTCAATAGTTGTTATTGCTTTGTGCCACAACTCATTGTGAGAGGGGTTTTCCATGATGGCTTTGATCTTGTCCCTCGTCCAAAGACCTGAGAAGATTATGCAAATTAGTCTGCTGACATATGGAATGGCAAAGGCTGTTTTAGGGCTTGTGTCCATATAGCATTTTTTTCTGAGCACCAGCAGCTTTTCTCAATTGTTTCCAATGAGAAAGCGTATGCGGCAGCATGTGGCTGCCTAGAGGAAAAGTGATGCACCCGGTGTCTTTTTTCAGAGCACTCCAAATTTTTTGTGTAGCTGCTTCGAGTGCTTCTAGTTGAAAATCTCTTAATTTTTCAGAAAGGCACTGGTGTCCTCACTGTTGCTCCTTTTCAGCCAAACAATCATATATTGGATGGAGCAGAACTCAGAATATCTCAATATTGTTATCATAGACACAAAACCCATGTGCAGCGTTTTACTTTCACTGTATAAGTGCTTCATCCCAGCGCTCTGCCAGTGCTTTTCTGCCAGAGAAAAACGCTATATGGACACAAGCCTCACACATCAAGCTGGTTAACCTATTTTAACTCCTGCTTATTGACAGATTCCAACAGTCTCTGATGGAATCTGTCTGATGAATCTGATGGAAAAAAATAGCCTGTTAGGTTGATAGTGTTACCACCTTGACTCAGAGGGAAGCAACATAAAGGAGTCAGACAACATTCAAATGTAAAGGACAAGTTAGTTTTATTGCAATCAAAAAAAAAAAGGGAAAAGTGGGACAAACTGTGCTGGCTCAAGACACTGCTGCTGCAGTGTCAGCTGTCAAGAGAGAGAGAGAGTGTGAGTGAGGATGTCTGGGGTTTTTAAAGGGTGTCCAGCAGGTGCCAGCAATCACACCTTAATGACTGGAAGCCATCCAGGCTACCTGAAAGATACTGCACACAATCAAACGCATGATCTCCTGTTGGAGATAATAAATCCTCACAAAAAAACGTACATTTTCAGTCTTAATTTCAGCAATTAAATAGGTCTAACAAAAACTTAGAGCTGTGTGTCGTGAGGGGAAAAACAAGTTAACTAAAGTCGATGGTATAGATTTTGGGCATTGACACTGAAGTGTGATTTTCACTTGAATTGGTTTCCCCCACCACCACCACATCTGCTCTCCATCAATATGTAATATGGCTCAAGGGTTCAATACATGTCCACCCACGCTTTTTTAGTAGCATACCACCTCATCAACTCCCATGTACTCAGCTGCTACCCCAACTCTGTTGATTAATTTGAAACTCTCTCAGATCAGCGGAATGACTCCTGGGTCTAGGGGCCAGCTTGAGGAAAACCAGATCTTTTCTTTGATCCTCACAACTTGTTGCTGCTGTGTCTTCAAAGATTATTTGCTTACCCCCACCCCCTCCTCTCTCACTCTGCAGGGATGGACCTGACCAAGCCTCGCCTCAGATTGGCCAGTTCAGCGGAAGCTCCACCCAGGAGGGTGTGTCCACCACCGCTAATCAGATCCTCATCAAGTTCCACAGCGACTTCAGCACCAGTGGCTTCTTTGTGCTGCGTTACCACGGTAACCACTCCTTGGCTAACAACTAAGCAAAGACCTTGTCTAAAGTGCTACGCTGCTACAATAGTCCTTATTAATTTGATCTTCAAGTCTCCAGACTGCAAAAGACCTGGGTGTACTAATGATGATGACACAAGAATAGAGAGAGCTTGTCCTTGTGTTCTGCCATACTGGAACTCCTTTAATTTAACTCTTTTTTTTCCAGCTTTTTTTTTTTTTTTTTTTACAAGTCATGATTTGGCCTCTCTCTGGTATCTCTTCTGATTCTGTGTAATGATAAATGATGAATGCCTCCTCACGCCCATCTTCCGGCTCCAGTATTAAAACGCCCATTCGAAAGGAAGTTGATTAATAATAAAATGTCCCTGATCTCAGCTGAATTAGTGATGGGTTTTTGATGATCATGAACGGTGATAGGTGGCAATTTGCAACCTAATCAAGTTTCAGTGTGATGGGAAAGTAAAGAATCTGCTGTAATTAAATAGAAAATACACACACACACACACACACACACACACACACACACACACACACACAGGGTCCCTCCACTGTTTTCAGTGTTTCTCCTCTCCCGAACAGCCTACCAGCTGAGGACATGTCAGCCACCCCCTCCTGTTGCCAACGCCTCTATCCTAACCGATGATGACGAGTTTGAAATAGGTTTGTCTTATCTTATTTTGTGTGTTTACATGCCAGGGACAGTGCATAATAAAATAAACTCGGCACTGGATAAAGCTGTAAGGTAATTATCTTGGATAGCTCAGGACAGATGAATAAATGTGAATAGACATTCAAATTGGTTTAGTCAGGTGTATTCATTAATTCATTTCTTCATTCACCCATCAGTATATTAATTAGTTTATTCATTCAAACCATTGCTTACCAATTTATACATTTAATTGTTAAGCTGTTAACTTTCCTTTTTAAAAAATGTATTCATTGATCCATTGTCTTTGTTTAGTCAGAAGTTTGAAAGCAGTTTATCCGTATTACACATTCATTTGACATGCGCATATTTGTTTGATTCTTCAGCTATGCTTGCCTACATCTGTTCATTCACTTGTTCACCTCACTAACATTTATTTATTGATGCGTTGTATTGTTTGTTGGTTCAGCTTTGCAAGCCTTACTTTCCATATTCCTTCTTGCAATATTGCTTTCGTCCTGCGAAAACCTTGTTACTTCAGTCTTGTTGAATTTTCATGTTTTAACTTCAGCTGAACAGTCAAATGCCCCTTTGTGGCTTGAGAAAATTCTGCCAGGTTTAGGCTTATGAAACCCTTTCAGAGCTATTGAATAAAATCAGAAATGCCTTGAGGTCAAGCTGAAAACAAGGCTGTTTTCTGCAAGGATGCAAGGTTTTCACTTGACAATGCTAATATGTTCTTTCTTTCTTTCTTCTTTGTTTCATTCTTTCTTTCTTTCTTTTTTCTTTCTTTCTTTCTTTCTTTCTTTCTCCTTCCCTCCTTCCTTCTCCTCCACTGTGTTTTTCTCTATCTTTGCATGTGTTAATATATTGGTTTCAGAGCAGGGGCAATTAGCTCTCTGCTGAAACTGTTTGTATTGTCAAGGCTCAGAAGTGATTAGTAAAATGAAGTGGAAATCATATGGTCAGTGCCTCCCTGACCTTCTGTCTATGCACACGTGTGCAATTGTTATTTTATATGTGTGCCTGTGCGTGGGCATATGCATGCATTGATTTGTTTCAGTGTGGATATTTTTTAAATATATGGCTGTATTTTAAGCATCTTTGGTGCTTGAGCTAACCAAGTGGATGTCAATCTTCAATAGAAAATATGTGTGATTAGTGTTTCAAGTGCTGGTACTCATGAGGCTTTTACTAACATAAGGCTGTGTGGGTATGTATGTGTGTGTCTGCCTGTGGATGGATGGCTGGATGGATGGATGTGTTCATGTCCACTTGTGGCCTGTGTGTTTGTGTGCTTGCTGGTGTAAATTATCTCACAGGGGACATTATTCGGTACTCGTGCCTGCCAGGGTTCACCTTGGTGGGCAGTGAGATTTTGACCTGTCGACTCGGGGAGAGGCTACAGATGGATGGCCCCCCGCCAGTCTGTCAAGGTTGGTTTCATTCAGGGTGTGAGAGTGTATGAATGTGTATAAGTGTGCGTGCGGGTGTGTGCACGTGTCTTGTGCGTGTGCCTATATGTTCTTGTGTGAATGTGTATGTTATTTTATGTGTGTGCATACACTTTTTGTGGATGTTCTTTTGAGTGTTTATCTAAGAAAATGTTCTAGTGTGTATGTGTGTGTGTGTGTGTGTGTGTGTGTCGCCTCTCTGCCAAGGTTGGTTGCAGTCAGCAGCACCCACACTTGATGCATCATTTAACAGACTGCCAGCAGGGTCCAAGCTAGCAGGCTCCTCGTAGCACACAGCATTCCTATTCTAATTTATCAAGCCTCTCGGAGTAGGAGTATTACTGATCCGAGATCACAGACCTGGGACTCCCGTTCACCCCAACCAGCACTTCACTGCGGTCAATCAGTGCGAAACTGATTACAGAGTGGCAGCGGCTCCACAATGGGAAGCTTAAACAGTGGGCGATTTGTTGAAATAAAACAAGGTAGATAGTGGCCAGTCATAGTTGTTTTTCACAGTTAGTTGTGTTTCCCTAGAAAGAGATGGGCCGATTGGTATCGTACCCCTTCATCCCGGCTCAAATGGCCCCGTGGGTTTGACAGATATAAAATGTCTTCCTACCCATCGTGTTTCAAAAGATGGTTGCTCAAACGAGAAGGAAAGGACAAAAAAGATGTGTGTGTTGTCTGCATCAGAGATTTTGCTCAGACCAGAAAAACAAAAACAAAAAAACAAATGCCATCAACCTGTCTGTCGTGCCAATACATCTCTGTTGCAGACAACAGAGAGCTCAGAAACCTTCTATTCCCCGTGGATAGACATCTTTTGAAGTGCCCTGAAGTCCTTTGTCTACAAATCTTGAGTTGATGAGCATCTCTGTCCCTTTATTTCTGGAAGCTGTGAGTAATCGTGTTGGACTTGTGATCAAGGCATGACAGATAGTCTAAAAGCCCACAGCCTGCATTCATAAAGCATCTTGGAATAGGACTGCTGATCTGGAACCTATTTGCTTATCCTTTGCTGTTATTATTTGATGTCTGACTTCCTATCTTGGTTCTCCCCCTGCAGCGATTTTTGTGGCTGCCACTTTTTTCTCTCACTAGTAAGCATTTGATTTCGGTTGGGTGTATGGAGAATGGAAAATGCTGCAAGTAATGCAACACATAGCAGAACTCAAGTCAAGTAACCTGACTGGTGATTCAGGATCTGTGAGATACTCATGCTTTTAGAGGCTTTATGCATAAAGGCCCTTATGTAGCACTCCCAGTGGACAGCTCTGTTATTGTATGCTCAAATAAAGGTCAACAAGATCGCAAGCATTGCAATTAAGTGAAATTTGCATTTATATGTGTGTAGGAGAATTAAACATAATAGGGCTTACCTTTACTTGTACTACAGCGGGTCACCTGCATTTTTAGTTCCTTTGTTTTTTGCTTTTTAGAAGTGTGAGTGTGAGGTTTATGAAGTCTGCATACTGCACATCATAGGCCTGGCATACAGATGTACTGCAGTTTAGTTTGGTCCAACAGTGTGGAATATCCTATTAAGCTTGACATGAATGGAATTAGAGTGAAATGCTTTCCAATTCTTTATTTCATTGTTTGTTTGAACCTTGAATACCAGATGGGAGAGAATGGGAATAGTTTGGAATAGTTTAAGCAGGCTCTTTTGTGCCAAGCAAAGGCAGTCAGTCACAGAAGAGTGCTGGAAGTGATTTCAAACTCTCGTTTTGATATGAAGTCTAGTCCGCTCACCTTCTCGTACATTAGTGACTAGATAGACCTCTGCCAAGACCAGCTAGTTCCTATCAACCCAGTTCTAAACAACATACTTGAAAAAATTTCAGAGGATTTTTTTCTTCCTTTGAGCGATTGCATTAACCTGCCAGTTCCAGATGGGCAAAGTATGCTGGGACTATTTTGGGAGGACAGAACAGGCCTCCTTCATTATTCAATTGGTTTCATTGTGCCAAGCAATCAATCACGGAGCAGCATTTGAAACAATTTCAAACTCTATTTTGATCTTTGCTCGGTCACACACAGCTCTCATACATCATTCATTTACTGTACACTGCCAAGACAGTTCCGGTCATCTTAGCCAGGTCATGCAAATGGGTGACCAGGCAAAACAAGGTTCATATCTCAGCTCGGGAAAAAAAACAAACAAACATAAGTTTAATCACAGTTGCAACTTGTTAAAATTCACTGTAAAATTGAGTAAGTGCTCTGGCAGAAATAAAGTGCACAGTGCAGTGTGAGCTGTAGGTGGTTAGGCAGCTTTAAAGTGGGCAAAATTGAGTTAGATGCTTAGAGATATATATATCTACATGGAATTGTACTTTCCTGCCTTGAACATCAAATGGGCAGAGTTAGAACTATTTTAGGACTTCTGAATTAGTAACTCCTGTTTGACATTTTCATGGATCACCTCATTATTGTAGTCAAGAATTCATTACATTTCTTTGTGTTGGATATGTTATGTCCTTGTGCCACCTCTAGCGCAAAACTAATTGCTCTCCTTGGGACATGTAAAGTTGAACTTGATTTGACTTGACCTGCTATTCACATCCAAGAGCCTGCTACAGTAGCTTGTAAAAGAGCCATTTCCTGAGGGCTGTATGCCGATAGGGCAGGAAGAAACAATTCTCCCGTGTTCTTCAGTTCCGCTTTTGTTTGCTGTCAACCCCTCTGTCTTATGTTGTTAATTATGTCGTCTTATGCCTATGAGATAACACTGAAATGTCCTTGAATGGCGATGCATTTTCACCCCCAAAAAACCTTTCATTTTTAAGATCTTTCCCCAGGCTTTTTCTTTGTGAAAGCCTGTGAGCAAGGTTATGCTGCAGCTTTGATCAAGAATAGAGCCACAATTGAGCTGACTGCTGTGCTTGCCTGTAAACCATCCGCCTCACTAAGGTTGATTCTGGCCTATGAAATGTTACATTGCATTCTGTATCCGCATTGTTGTTCATTTTCTTTTCTTTTCCTTCTCTGTCAGAAAATCTAATGAAAGCAGAATGTAATGGCTCTTTTACCGGCTTCACTGCACTTATAGTGGCTTTACAATATGATGTTCCTATAGCCAGCTCTCTGTAATAATTGCTATGGCATTGTCATGCCGTGTGAACAGTTTGTTGAATATATGATTTGACGGTTGGTACTTTCCACATGGCATTACCAAGGCATGTCTTGCTGCATTTGGAAGATTTAACAAATGCCAGATCCAATTCTCCTTAAAAACAAATCACATTGTCGTGAATTTGAATATGTCTGTTGATTGCATTTCATGCTAGCCTTGGTGCAGATAATGTTTTGAATATGAGCATGTCTTCAAAGCAAAATGCATGTTTTAGAAAGATCTTATTATATATATGTAGAGAAAAGGACAGGCTGCATTGCGCATTTGTTAGCATGGCCAAACCACCATTTGAGAACAATAAACGCCTCAGTCTACTTCCATGGTTAACTCCCTGTCCTTGATACACTTAAAGCCTTGTATCTTAAAAAAGTTGCAGCACTGAGGTGTCTTAAACCATTTTAAGCCTCCCATGATTCCTTATTTAATCCTTGCACCTAAATTTTGAAGCAAAGCAGTTTAAGCCATAACTCTGCTCACTGGCTAGACTTGTGTTTGTTGCCTGGCAACGTTAGCTTATTAAACATTTTATCAGAAAGCATTGGGGACTATTGGGGGCTCAGTGATTTCAATAACAAAACTCTTACTACATCGATGGCTCTCAGTACAGTGCGTCATGTCATTTCAAATGAGTCAATTCTGTATCTCCAAGCATTATTATACTGCAGGAAGTAACCTACACCTGTACAATATATATTATACACAGACACAATCCATGTAACTTTAGTCCACTGAACAAAGAATTACAGTGCAGACATTACTTATTATTTTCTATTTACACATTGCAAAGCACATGATGATAGAACAAATTGAGAAAGCACAGTGAAGGGAAATAACAAACAGCAATTCTGTACCCTGAGCATTAAAGGCAACGTGAAGGACATTGAGAAAGATCAATTCAAAGGAACAAGACTGAACTTTTGTTAACTTCAGTACCCTGGATGTTGGTAAGAATCCTGAATTATGTGTCAGAGTTTTACAGCATAGTGTCTCCGCTATCCTGTCATGAAAGAACGTTGATGGAATAGGCCACTGAGATGTCTACATGGGAAAGCTGGAGTCAGTGCGCCTCTGAGTTTAATCAGGTCAGCAAGTGGAGGTTTATCACTGTAGAAATGTTTGATTGTATTCTGAAAAATATTTAAAATGAAAACTACTGATCACAAAAAGCTCATACAGGCACACACAGAAAAATATTGATATTTGTGTTTGTCACGAAGCGAAGAAATGTTATTATTTTGTGTTGAATTGCTGTCTGATTTAATTTCCTGAATGGATTGAATTGAGAGTTGATTGACACCCCGTAAATAGTGCAGCACAGCACATTTATATTGATGCCACCATGTTAAGACTTCATAACTGTTTTCTTTTTTTATTTATTTCTCCTTGAATCAAGCATTTACATTGTCATTTAGATACGGAGAAATTGTCATGACCAGGGGTCGAGAAAGACCTTTCAGTGCATTGTGTAATTTCGGAAAAGTCCATTAGAAAATTAGACTGTTAGACCCAAAAATTGACTGTCTGGTGCAGTGCCTTTGAGGCAAGAGCTATTCTAGTTCAGCAAGCTGAAACTTTTTCTCGCCAGTGGGTTTATTCATACTGCTTCGTGTTACATTTCTTTCCCTCTGCCTTTTTTTTTCCTGATATATATCCGATTGTTTCCGGTGACCTTTTTATCTGGAACATTTGTTCGCATTAACCTTTTATATGTGTCATGTTTCTTCACTAGTGGCCCTGAAGAGAAACTTCTGTTACCACTAAAAACCCCCCACAAAACAGGATAGTCATTATTTCAGATGTTTCACCCCACAGGAAATGAAGGGAATGCTCAGATCTGGCACACACACACAAACACAGACATGGACCAAGACACACACACACACACACACACACACATAAACACATGTACAAAACACACACACACACAGCCCAGCAAGGACTACTTTATCCCTGTGCTCAAGCAGCCACACAGCCATGTCAGTTGCCAATCAGTGTTTCAGTGTGTCTGCTTGCTAGAGAGTTTAAACAACATGATCCTGTCTCTCTCTCCCTCTAACTTTTTTTAGGACACATATTAAATGTCAGAGGTAAGTAGAACAATATACTGTAAATTTTAAGAGAATACAAGTGATGTGAAGTCACAGAGTCCAAACTAAAGCACAACAAAATCCAGGTCATCCATCCCTGCCTGGCGCCCTCATTCGAGGCCTAGTTCCTCCCTACAGAAAGCAATTAAACCGTAAATCAGGGGCGTCCAATCATGTGTCATGGAGGGCTGAGTGTATGCGGGTTTTCAGACTACACCTGGTGACTTCACTATTCAACACACCTTCAAGCAGAGAGGAGGAACTAATCAGTGAAATCACATGGTTTGGCTTTGGCTGGAATGAAAACCTGCATGCACGTGGCCCTCCATGGCAGATAATGGACACCCCTGCAGTAAATACAATACTGTATGTGGAGCACAATGTTATTACCATGTCCGCCTGTATGCACAAACCTATGTTCTGGTTTCTCCTAGCGGCTCAAGAGAAAGAGAGTGTGAGGGAGAGGGAGGGAGGGAGAGAGAAAAGAGAGCGGGTGGGGAGGAAGGAGAGAGGCTATCTGAGGCTGAACGCTAACACAAATATCTGACACCCACATAAGTCTTT
>OMKZ01015203.1:0-10224 GCA_900302535.1 Neoniphon sammara | reverse complement strand
AAAAAATTTTGTGGTCGAGGTTGTGACTCACAATCATGTCCCTGAGCTGGTGAGTCAGATGCAGCAGAGGCATTGGACACAATCAGGGGCAATGTTTGTATGTGTGTGTGTGTGTGTGTGTGTGTGTGTGTGTGTGTGTGTGTGTGTGTGTGTGTGTGTGTGTGTGTGTTTCTCTTCATTGATGGATCTAGGGTGAAGGAAGCCCCAACACCAACCTGACTGTATAAATGCTGCATACACTCTCCCACACACACCCAAAAATATATATAACATATTAATGTAAGCAGATGATTATGTGCACACGCGCGCACACACACCTTTCCTAATAAGCCCACGGGTCAACAAGGAAATTGCTTTAACCTCATCCAGAAGGGGTTAGGAAGTTGAATCACCAAGGAGAAGATAATTCGCAGGTCCTCTCCTCCTCTCCTCTCCTCTCCTCTTCTCCTCTCCTCTCAGTAAACACATTGAAGAGCAAATGTTTTTAACTTGGAGTGTTAGCGCCAGAGCTCTTCTGCTAACTGACCCGGGGCTCTGAAGAGCTGCACATAACAGGCGCCCACATTGGCTTTTGTGTGCAGGAGGGTCTTTACATAACCCACATAACCAAGCACATTGTCTAGCAACCAGCCAGCCACTGAAGGGCCTTGTAAAAGGAGGAGGGGGTCCGCTTGAGTGGAGTCCAGCAGCCTAGTCGAGAGGCTAGCGAAGCTAAGCTAAGTCAAGACTAAAGGCTAGTTTGTTAGCCTGATAATGGCCTCGGGCTACTGATGCTGTGAGCTCTCTCTCTCAACCGCAAAGGGGCGAGTTACTCTGGTGAAAAAGAGAACTCTTGAATTTGAATTTGTTTCAGTGGGAGAAAGGAGAGCCAATATGAGATGCAAGGATAGATTATGCCTGCGTACACCATAAAATTCTCCCTTTTTGCTTAACGTCTCATGAAAAGCCACGTTTTTACCAGTGTAAAAAAGTTTCTAAGCCACCTTCCACCCCTCACTCTGCTCCCTACCCCTCTATTCCACAAAGCGCGGCCTTCTTCACCCTCTTTCCGCTGTTTGGGTCCGAGCCAGAATTCCCTTGGAACTGCCCAGGATGTTGAGGTATATTTTTCCTCCCGACTCTCGACGATTAGTTTTTTCAAGATGTTTTCTTTTGGCAGAAGAAGAATGTTTGCATGTCCCTCTCATTGCGCCGGATCACACCCAGAAGACTTTGAAATATTTAATAAATAACCACTCTGGAGTCATTTTGCAATGTTGTAAACAGGAAAGAAGGTAATGAAGTTAGAATTATTAAATAAAGTATTCATACTTTGTTTCAGACATGAGGTATCAGTGGATATTGTAGCAAACTGCCATAATGCAATGTAAAACTCACTGCAATTGCATTTTAAAAAAAAGAATTATTAAGAGTGCCACTGAGTAGAAAAAGTGTCAATAGAGTTATTAGAATAATAGTATCAAAAAGGTGGTCTTGGACAACTGGGGGTTTAATCCTAAAGAAAATATTTAAAAATGCCTCTATTCAGTATTGAGGCAGAACAAAAAATAAATGATTCCCAAGGCACAACTTTTTTTACTAAAAAGTTTTGCCTTGAAAAAAAAAAATCAAAAAGTGTTTTTTCAGCTGTCTTGCAGCTGATGCGTTTCAGCTTATATGTCTTCATCAGAGAAAACAGGTCAGTATGAACTGAGGGCTGCAATTGTGTTTTAGGAAAAAACAATCAGGCTGCCGATGTCCCACTTCTTCTTGATTCTAATTTGACTCACACTTGCAGTCGTAATGCCTTTGAGTGGCAGCACAACAGGCTCTCACCAGGAACTGTGATTTGAAGCATGGCCTCATTATCAGCCCCACACTTCACCTTAGATCAGATGATAATGACCCATTTACCACTGACACTGAAGGCCCCTGTCATTCTTAACAGCTCCCTGCTAGCACAGAGGAAGCCTTTATTGCTGTTGCTAGCATGTTGCCTTTGTCTTCCAATACACAAAAACAAGGTGTCCTGATGGCCCCTGATGGCCCTTGTGTGAGCCCCTGGACGGCCCCCGGTTTCACCAAGACTTTCTCGCTATTGTTACTGCGCTACAATCAGGGGGCATGGCAGGAGTGTCGAGCTGCTGCTGCTGCTCCTGCTTCTGGTGTGTTTAAGTGGGAGTAGGACGGTGTTGCAGAGGTGGGGGTGTGTGGGTGCTTTGAAAAGATGTGTGAAATGGGAGTATGGGTATTAAGGGTCTTGACCCGGTCGGGGGTCTATTGTGCAGAAGGCTGAGCCCCCTACTGGCATCCATGATCTCCTCCATTGACATGGTAGCCATGCTCCCTCGCTGTTTTTTCTACCTTTCTCTCTCTCTTTCGCTGCTCCATTCCGTCTTGCTCTCTCTCCCGGTCTTTCTTTGCTTAACTCTCCCTTTGCTCCAAGGCCATGTCTACACTAAGCTGGGTAAATTTCAAAACACATCCTTTTTTCTCTGTTTTGGCCTTCTGTCCACACTGAGCTGGTTTTCCACCCGAAAGTTGGGCTTTTTGAGAACGCCCTCCAAAGCGTTTACCTTTAAAAATGCCAGTCTTGTGTTTTAGTTTGGAGGAGAGAAATGGATCTTTTTTAAAATGTTAACGTAGGATTATTGATCCTACGTTAGCATATACAGCTCCTCGAGCATACACAGGCCCTGCCCGTAGGCCTGTGCATGCTCCATAGAGCTTAACATCTCGTCACCACTCGTCCTGCCATTACAGGAGGATAGCAGATAGCAGAAGCACATGGCCACTTTGTGCATTTGCAGGTCATGCACCCATCCATTTGTAATCTGCATGTGACTTAACATTTTTAAACAGTTTAAACTGTGTATGCTCCCACGTCAAACACAAGATATGTGCCAATATCAGTGTCTTTCAATGGAGGCAGTGAGTCTGGATCAGTAGTCCACTCTTTGTTATGAATCCACATCATTAACAAGATGTAGTTTTTCTTCATATCGCTCTCTGGGTTCCTGTGTGAGCTTTTCCCTGCATAAACATTTTTCCTTTGTGTGTTCTTTGCATATCAGTGACCGAAAAAGCTGACAAATACGTTGAACAGCGCAGCAAAAGCAGTGTCCAACATACAAGCTGAATGTGAACAAAAAAATGTTCTCCATGGATAATGGCGGCACAGTCCCACAATGGAGCACATTTTTTGCCTACAAATTGACCTCTAATCTCTAGAGGCGACTTCAAGCATTTCAGTGTGTACAGATTTTGGAAAATTTGGTCTAAAAATGCTAGTGTGGTGTCATGTGTACGGAACAAAACGGCATTTTCAGATTTAAATTTCTGTGGACTTGGCCTGAGTCATAGCCAAGGGACCTAGAAACAAGAAGCCTTCCTCAGTCCTATTGGAGACAGAGTAAACTGGATTCATACTAATATGTTTAATAGCTATGATTACAGGTCACTACAACTGTCTTTCACCAGAGTGTCAAGATGTGCCACTTGCTACTATATATAATTTACACCTCATTAGATACTCTAATGAGGATCTATGACAGTATTTATTTTTAACCTGAGCTACTTACTTAATCATTGTAGCAGCTCTAGTAACCTGTAGTTTTAGAGAGTCTTTTTTCTTCTTCTTTTTCTAATTTAGCTTTCCCCTCTGTCCCACAGTCGTGTGCTGTGGGCGATTCAGAGAGATCGTGAGTGTGTTTCAGACAGATTGTGAATGTGTGTGTACATACACCTATTTGCACAGTGTTATCCAGCTTGTGTGAGGCCAACAGAAGTCGTGCGATTGTCAATAGTAGAAGTCTATAAAAACCACTCATTGACAAAGAGAGAACAAACAGCCACGGTTTGTTCAGGATTTCCTAACAAACACTCCACAAGGAGGGCCACGGATGGAGAGAGAGAGAGAGAGAGAGAGAGAGAGGCAGTTAGGATCCCACTCTCACCCTGTGTAATTCCAGATGAAAGGGGGGATCGTTTCATTTATTCACACACACTCCAGAGTGGTGTAATAGGTAGATTATACTGCTAGGGAATTATACAGAGTAAAGATTAGAATGATTGTATGCTGCACACACACATATCTAAACACACAAATGCAAACACACACACACAGAAAAAACACATCATGGATGAGTTAGTAGAACATTAAAAGTTCAGGAGTTCAGTGTACGTGGGTTAATGAACTTGTCGTATAGGTTATTGCACTTGCTGTACTTGACGTCACCGTTTGAAGTTCCCATAAAGAATCAAGGAGTTGCCTGACCCCCTCAGTTCCCTTGTAAAGTTGCTCAGCTGGCGCGGGGCAGCCAGAGGGGGACAAATGTGCCGGCTGACCGCCTGCGGACTGCGGAGAGGAAGTGAGGAAGCACTGTGGGACCTCGTAAAAAGCGTCATAAGTGTCCCCGTTTGGCTCGGCGTTGTCAGACGGCCTGCCGCACGTGTTCGCCCTAATCCTTGTGGTCGCTGGAACACGACTAACTTTCTGTTAGCGCGTTCATTTCCCAATTTCACTGCATGTTATACATGCTCTGACTGTGATACTGTTCCTTTAACGTCACTTTTGTGAGTCTCATGCAGAGATTATAAGCCGTTCTTGTTAATTTGTAAATGAGGGGAATGACAGTGTCCCCGGCCCTGCACTGTCCCTCGGGATGAGTCGGCACAATAGGAGCACAGCACTAGAGCCCTTGTGCAAACAAAGTGTCCCTGAATGAAGGAGGCATTTAAAAATGATCTCTCTTCACAAACAGAATGCACACCCTCCTCTCTCTGTCATGCTGCCTCAACCCCCTACCCTCTCCCTTCCCTCTTTTCTCCCTCTTTTTGTAATTCTCGCTCTCCCTCTCTCCTCTCTCTCTCTCTCTGTCCCAGCACGTTGAAGACATTTGGTCTGTGCTAAACCTGGAGTGACAAATACCCCCGTCCTCTCGTCATCAAAGGCTTCTATCTGTATCCATGTTGTCTCGGGTCCTTTTGAGGGGCCTATCAGTGGAGGAGTGGTGAGGAGAGAAGGTGTTACAGTGCTAGATACGGGCTTGGAAATAAGGAACGAGTGGCCAGACAGGGGAAAAGAGAGAGAAAAAACTGGAGGGGGTGGACTGGGATTGGAGGTGGAGAGGGAGTGATTAAAATTCATCCCACGGTGCAAACAAAAGGAGGAATGAAAAAGGAGGAGAATGCAGGAGAGAAGGGAGAGTGAAGAGGAGGGAGGGGGGAAAGAAAGATTTTGGGTGAAAAGATTGTAAGCCTCCCCTCGCAGCCCCGGCAGATCCCTGAACAGTCCTCCCCGCCTGCTTACCCCCCTCCCACCCCCTAAATCACTGCCTTTGACTCACAGCACAATTATCCTCAGAGACAACGGAAAAGAAGAGGGGGGACCGAGGAGGAGTAGTGGATGGATGGATGAAGAGCAAGTAAGAGAGAGGGAGAGAGGACATTTATTATTCCGCAGGCTTTTCCTCCCCAGAATCGGCGAGGCAAGCTGAACAGGGGGTCAACAATTGACTCAATTACAAGACAAACTCTCCAAGGGCCCTACACCGCCACTCACTGTGGACCCTGCAGCTCTTGGGCAGGCTGTTGATTTTTTTCTCTCCCCCTCTTTTCTTTGCCGGTAAATGTTTGCCCCTCTTCAGGTGCCCCTGGCAGACGCAGGAACTCCAGCCCTCGGGTAGACTTTAACCTTTTCAGCCGCTGAATGATTCTCCTCTCTGTTCTCCGTGAAGAGCTGGAGGGAGAGAGGGAGCGAGGGAGTGAAGAGGCAGATGAAGGGCTAGAAGCCTTCTCTTTGTCAGGCTTTATAACCGGTAATGAATAGGAAACGTCTGGTGACCCAAAGGGAGGATTTTTTAAAAATCGCACAGGTGGAAATTTCCTTTTCATGCTATTAGGCCCGAATAAAATGGATAAAAGTCTTTCAAACGATGAGGGGATGAATAGAAATTCAACATATAGGTTGAAAACCCATTAGGAACTTTACATCTAACATAACATCCAGTGCCTTGTCAGCACCTTACAGAGTGGTATCAGTGCATGTATTGTGGCAGTCCCAGCTGTTGTCAAGCCCTTAAGACTGGAAGTGTAGTGCCATAATGAACTGGAACGGATTCAATCATAGCTTTATATGTTAGCAGTAACACACTACATCATATTTGCATCTTGGAATAACAAACATTTCCATTTTTATTTCTGGGAATGCTTGATTTTAGAATAGCCTCATTTCAGTGTATTAGCCAATAGAAAAGTATTGCAAGTACCTATTGATTATGTGTTTGTATTTGATGAAATATGGCAAAATTTTGGATGTTAGGCAACTAATTGTACATTTTAATGCAGTTTTGTTGTGCACTGCATTACTTTTCTATAGGCTCATACACTGAAATGCGGTCACTGTGAAATGGTAAGACATTAGGAATAGAAAATATTAGATGAAACGCATTGAAAATGTTACCTGGCACGGACCCAAACCATAATGCATGGTTAATGTTATTAATATAAGGGTGTCCCTGGGATATCAAGTAGTTTTTACCAATTCCTGAAACTTCCTGGCTGGTACAATGTCCTAAGGCAGAGCAGTGATGATCAACACCTGCGTTTGCTGTTTGTGACTGAATGAGAACGTGTGGGAGCGTTGGCCATTGTTCCTGCCGACCCTGCATTGATAAGGTCAGACAATACAGTGAGGAATGGGATTTCAACAATAGGTCTGCAGTCCTTCTCTTGTCAGTCAAAAGGACTGCTCAAGCATAGTACCGCTCAACACTGCTCTCTCTCTCTCTCTGTCTGTCTCTCTCTCGCTCTCTGCCTCCCCCTCTCTCTATCTTTCTTTCATCATCTCACTTTCTTCATTTTCTCTCTTTCTCATTCTCTCTCTCTTTCTCTCTCTCTCTCTCTCTCTCTCTCTCTCTCTCTCTTTCTCTCTTTCCCTCCCCTCTGATTCCCCCTATCACTCCTCCTCTCTATTTTACAAAGAGAAAGGGGGGCATGAATACCACACACAGACTTTGAGTCACCCGCTGCACAGCAATGTTGCTGCCGCCAGATTTTTTCCGTCTCATGTGAATCACTATAACTGTTTTTTTCTCTCTCTCTCTCTCTCTCTTTCTCTCTACGGGAAGCAGTTGTAAAAGTCTACTCTCCTCCTCCTCCTTTTATCTTTAATTTCTCCTGCTTTAACTCCCGAAGCAAATTCAAACTCTTTTTTTTTTTATTTATTTATTGAGTCATTCAAGTCTGGGAAGGTAGACAGAGGATAGATAGAGGAGACAGAGAGGAGATAGAGGGGAGAAAATTCTGGTGGAATTACAGTACATCCCAGGTTATTAGGGTTGTGTTTCTGCAGGATCCAAAATGATACTTGGGATCATTTCTGGTGTGTCTGCACATGTGAAGTGAATCTGAACACATTTGAGAGCCCTTACTGCATATAAGGAGTTCATTTCTCTTTTTTTATTGTATTTTCAACCATTATTGAGAATTTAAAACAAGCAATGCATCACTTATTTTCAACTCGTGCCATTTGGGGACCAGACTCTAAATATATTTTATATGCCAGGCTAATAGCGCGTCCTCCTACAAAATGCCTGGAGAAGGAGGAGAAATACAGGACCTCGAATAACTCCTTCACTAAAGATGGAGATGCCATTTTTTTACACGCACATGCACTGTCGCTCCACCTCCAAGAGGAATTGGATGAAAAATCTCCCAGGACAGGAGTAGGAGAGATGCAGCAGAGGGTTTTTTTTCAAAATCGCCTGTCATTTAAGTTCTTCGATGGTCTAGCTGTGTCTCTGTCTCTTCAGTAAGCCATTCACTTGCTGCTGACGTAAACTGTGCCCTTCTTATTGTTTACCACATCAGCTCCCTGGGTCATCTGGGCCATCGGCCACCCTCTCCCTCCCCTGCACCCTCGATGTGATTGAGTGCATGTGTGTATGTGTTTGTCAGAGTGAGTGTTTATGTGTGTGTGTGTGTGTGTGTGTGTGTGTGTGTGTGTGTGTGTGTGTGTGTGTGCTCCCTGCGCATCACTGAGCACTGCACGGAGATACAGACAGGAATTTAGGGCTGAGACACGGTGAAAGGGAGCCCCTTCCTCATGCACAAGATACGATCAGTGTTTACATGCACCAAGAACAGAAAGCTCTGGTCGTCCCAAACCATCTTCTGAAATTCTCTGTTATAAACCCTACAGCTTCTGAGAGCTGCTAATAGGGAGGTGAACGTCTTCATCTCACCAGCCTTCAACCAAATGTAAATCGAAGCCAGCCTCATTATGTTGACTCAGCACTCAAGATCACTTAATTTGTATTGACACTGATAGACAGTCAGAAAATCAGTCATGTTTACCAAGGAGGATTTTGGTTGAGTTTTTTCCCCCCACAATTTCCCCTAAAATCTGTAGCTAATAGGTAGGGCACATTTCATAATGCATGTGGGATTTATTACTATGGACCAAGAATGTCAAGAGAGCATCACTGTCATATATCATGCTACCGGTCTACACTAAATATTATTAGTTTTGTCCATTGGGCATGCTTACTCTTTATCATGCAGTATGTCAAGTGATTGTAAGCTAGTCACGTTATCTTAACTTGTGGCAGCTCTGAGGCTGGATTGTTGGTTAATTTTAATGATATGCATCTAAATCTGCCAGGCTTGTTTTGGGACTTGGTAAAATAGATAAAAAGACGCTCTTTCAAAGCCAGAAGAGCTTTCTCTTGTTTCTCTTACACAGGAATTGAGCACAGATCGCCAGACAGCCAAAGTTTTTATAATGGGCTTGATTAATAATGATGATAGGGAATTTATTTTGAAAGGTCATCATTTAAAAACAGTACCAACTTTGAATGACAAAATAGTTCATCTACATACTTCGGCTAATGCAAGTTGCCCGATCACTTAACATAGTGTTTGCTGAGCCCACAAGTGCTGTGATTTGTCATAAAACTTGTTTGCCTGTTGCTGGGGCAATTTATTGATTGTACATCAATATTGTGGCATAAGACTGGATATCGTCTTGAGATATCGTAATATTGTGACCTGGCATAAGTGTTGTCTTTTCCTGGTTTTAAAGGCTGCATTACAATAAACAAATGCAATTTTCTGAACTTGTTAGACTGTTGTAGCTGTTCTGCAGCTGCTTGATCATCATATCTGCATTACCAATGACTATGTATCATAAATATCTTGTGTCTAAGTGTCTTATTAGAGCGCCAATATCGTCACAATATCGATAGCAAAGTATTGGCTCAAAAATACTGTGATCTTTGATTTTGTCCATATTACGCAGCCCTACTTGCTGCCCATGCACTAAACCAGGCTTGACATAAGCCCTTACCCAACCAGAACCCTAACCTTTACAAAGTGGGCATATCTTGCCCAGAACTCCGGTGGGATTCATAATAGCACTGCACTGAGTTATCAGTGGGCCAAGGATTAGGGCCATACTGTGTGAGAGGGAGAACGAGAGAGAGAGAGAGAGAGAGAGAGAGAGAGAATGCGCCTGCATGCAATTGTGTTTTCATGTCTGTGTGAATGTGTTTTAACCCCCCCACACCCCTCCTCCCTGCAGCCATCAGATTAGATGATTTGTTGCCTCTTAGTTATGGTAATGCTACTTAATTACAACCCTGGTGGGAACTCAGCACACACACGCACCCATACACACACAACCACATGCTCCAACCACCTTGCTTGTGTGGATGGAAGATTGCGTTTTGTGACCAAGACACATATTGCCGCACCATGGCATGTACCATTCTTCCATTCTTCTTTTCTCAATTCTCTCTGTCTGTATTTACATTTTTTCCTGTTCTCTCTCGCTCCCTCTCTCTCCCGCCGGCTGCAAAACGTCAGCAATGTGGCGTCAGCAAGTCCTGGGATCTCCGGGATGCAACTGTGTGTGTGTGTGTGTGTGTGTGTGTGTGTGTGTGTGTGTGTGTGCGCGTGCGCATACCCATGCATGTGTGTGTGTGTGTGTTTTCTGTGTTTGTTTAGTTTCTAAACTCCTTTGGACAGCCATGACTCGTCTCTTCTTGACGGCATATGAGAGTGCCGCCCTGTCAGAGCACGGCCAATTCTTTCATTCCCTCAGAGTGAGTGTGTGTGTATGTGTGTGTGTGCCTGTGAGGGCGTTTTTGCCTGTGTGTGTCACATGCTAAGCCCCATACATCAGCTCAGGGATCCCAGCCAATTAAAAGCTAATGCAGGCCCGGATGCCTTGCCCCTACCAAC
>OMKZ01015202.1:0-20106 GCA_900302535.1 Neoniphon sammara | reverse complement strand
GGAATGAGTTGCATACGAAAGAGGTCTCTGTGTTTATATGTCTGGCACCTGAGGTAGACTACCCGTCATTCCCGCTTTGCCCTATACCTGCCAATAAACACACCAGGTGCTTGTTAGGAGTGATTTGCCAATTCCTCTTGACCACTGTTTACTGTCAACATTGATTTGGGATTGATGGTGCATGCTGCAAAACCACCGCATACCCACAACATATTCAATCACTGTGCTGCATTTACGAGAGGAAGACATGGATGTTGGGCTTGTTCCACATCGCACCGTTTCTCCGTCGCCTTTTATGAATGGAAATCGTTTCTGAGCAGCTGATGTTGTTTGTGTCGCAGGGCTTAAAAAAACAAAAATGACTGCATAAATCGACATAGACTTTGTAGCCTACTGTTTTCAGTCAGAGATGAATACTACGCATGTCCACTGCCTCCAAGGTAGACTGCATTTTCCAATTTTCTTCATGTTAAATGAACCTCGGCCATAAGCTATTTCAAACGTTCTTAATTCACTGTACGAAGCAAATAGAAATATCAATTAGGCTGAACTTTTTTTTTTTTTTTTTTTTAAAGCGATCGTTATATGTTCAAAAGATCAATTCAGATTTGATGTACCTTGGCGATTAACCCTTGGACTTGATTTTCCTCAAACAGCACTGAAGGAAAAAACAACAACAGTATTCCTAGAATAAGTGGCACAAAAATATAAAAACAAATCTAGAACATAGGGGATTCTAAAGGACATTAACCAGCATAATATTATCACTATATAAACTTATCACTGAGAATATATGTCATACTACAGGAACATTATATGAAAAAATATAGTTCAATTTCATTATCTGTCGTGTGATTCTGCCCATTCAACAAATGTATGCGTCATATGTGTGTCTATATAAACTGTTACAGGGTAGGAGCTATTTCTTATCTCCATCCAGCACGGCGGTGTTTAAACCTGACAGTTGCAGTCTTTAGTAGGTTAATGAAAAGTAAAGTCCTCTAACCGAATGACATTCATGAATAAGTTGAGCGCGCGGCAGTCATTGCGCAACTAACCAGTCGCCAATCGCACGTGAGGTAAACCGCGTTGTTTCTAAAAATAGCTCTCACCGTTGACTGACACAAGGACTGAGAAGCGCGCCCCCGCATCCAGCTACAATCGTCCTATTTATAGAGAGATGTTTTCACTTATAGCCAAAAATAGATTTGTATGAACTTAGCATGTGGTACTTGTTGTAGCACGATGCACACTTGGCTCTGTGTCGGTGACCACGACTCAGTCATGATGACAATTGCCGATGCCGATTTTTTTTTTTTTTCCGGGTTGTGGGTATTTTCCTGAGAGAGGCAACTTGATAGCTATTTTATTGAACCGGCACTTTCCCTAAATCAATAACAGGGATTTGTTTCCAGGTAGCAAAGTGAACTCTGAGCCTCACTGATTTCTGTTTTGATTTGTTTGGTAGTTTGTTGATACCTCTGCAAGGTGAAGCAAAGGTCAGGAAAAGACCACAGTATTTATCAATGAATGTTATTCTGTATCGTGTGTGTGTGTGTGTGTGTCTTTTTTCTTTCTTTTTTTTCAGACAGAAAACATTTCTAAATAGATGTATAGGTCCTTATCTAACCTACTTCAGCTGAATGAGAAAGGGAAGTAAAATCAACAGGATCGTTTATTCTGGACATTGTTTACTTACTGTACTTTGACACTTTACCGGTTTTGCAAAATAATCCATGATTGAATGATTAACCCATTGATCAGTCACCATCCTCCTGTCCTGGACTTTCAGGTTTACCTGGTTCTGTATCAGTGCCTATGTCTCCAGTTCTTGTTCTATTTCTTTCCCAGGTGGCTTTGGCTCCTATTCTCTTACTTTTACCTAGGGGTTCTGTGTTGATGTCTGTTTTTGTGTGGTCATGTTTTTGTGTTTTGCTTTTATTTGATTTCCGTATTGTATGACTCAGCCATCTCTACTTCCTCTTCTTTAGCTGTGTTTCTGCTGGTTCCTGTTTGATCCTTGCTGGAAATGAAAGCCCAGAGGTCCCGGTTGAGTGATCAAATCATCAGAAAAGAGCAATGAATTTGCATCTATAGAGGTATGAGTGAATTGTCCTTGCACCAAATATGATCCCCTACGCCTCACATTCGGTCTGTGCTGTTTTTCTTTGCTTTGCTTAAGACTTTTGAAGCCATAGCAATAATATTCTCATCTCTATTGTGCCTCACATGGTGGAGCAGCACGCCTAGACCATGGAGTGCTGCGTCACATGCCAATGTGATGCTGCAGTGGGGGCCACAGTGTGTCCGCACAGTGACACTAGTTTCCCTTTGGCACTTCTGAATGCAGCATCCCACTCATTCAACCAGTTAGTGGTTGTGCTAGTGCTCTCCCTTGCATATCAGTTCATTGAGAGGAGGCATCACTGTAAAGAGGCTGTGCATAAATCATCTGTAACAGGCACTGAAAAAACTGCATTTGACTCATGCTCTCTCATGCAGGTGCATCAAATATAGCATGCACATTTTCTTTGGTTTTAGGCCTGTTGCAGCAATGAAATTGCCCACGTCATATTTTTCCTGTATGTCCTAAATTTATATTTCTCAGCTGAAGTTTTCCGTGCACTGAAGCCTTAAGGTTTCACAGAGAAAGGTTCATTGTCAGGCCCAGTCATGAGGATGTTGGATAAAAGTGAAAAGGACCATTGTGTGTCACGTCAATATTCTCTGGAATTATCATTTACCTTCACTTGAAAGTCTGCAGGAGAGAAATCCAGTCTATTAAAATGTGCCCCCCATAAAGAAAGCAAATAGATTCTTGATGTGGGGCATGAAGTGCAGCTCTACACACATAACGGTTACCTTGAAATCCCCATGCATCCTCACGCTAACAGCCTTTTAAATTTAATGTGAGTGTTGCCCGCTATCTGCTCCAAACAGGTGTAAGCACCGGTATGTTGACGAATGTGCTTTCACAAATATGGAACATTATGGAACTAGTCATCAGTGGCAAACCTTGGCCTCTTCCCCTGCTTGTGTTTTTAATTTGTGTCCTTCAATGTTCCCAGTGTCTCTCCAAACACTTGTGAATGTCTCTTTAAAATCACACCCAGAGTGTGTTTGTGTTGTCTTATTATGAAAATTAGATCTCTTCGTTTTGGTCTGATGTACAAACTTGCAGTTAGGCACAGCTGCATATCGACCTGCCTTGTTGGCTCAGTGTCCTGCCTGTCAGCCCACAAACATTCAGCCCTGCATAAAGACTTTTTGTCTGGGGAGCCCACAAAGATAAACAATCTGCTGAGACTGTTTCTTCAGTGTATGTAGGCAGTCTTGTATTGGTGTCGAATGTACATTGATGTACATTCGACAATATCAATCACAGTGAACCCCCTTATGACACTTTTTGGGAGCTTTGCTCCTGTAACATCTGGTTTAGTTTTTTGAGGTTACCAGTGAATGCCATTCGCTGTGTTATAGTCTGAGTGAATATCAGAATGAGAAGCGGTTCCAACTCGCTTTTCATGCATCTCAGACTTGTGTACTTTGTTTTTACATTGCTTTTCATCACTGGATGTGTCACTCATTGCTTTGCACTGAATTTCTTTGCAGTGAAAACAATGTTAAACCTTTGTTGTTGGGTAATTTCCATCCACCACACACCACAAACAACCCCCCCCCCTTTTTTTCTTGCAAGTTCAGACAATCAGTGCCAGTCCGCTGCAGCTGTGCCAGTCCCAGTCCCCATACATACAACCCAATATGATGATTGATTGATTTGATGTTACCACTGAGCATTTGAGCATGCACTGGGTGTGCATTTGCATTGCAATAACTTTCATAGTTAATCCAATTTATCTTCTTTTGCACCTGCTTGACTGAGTTAAATCTTTCTCTGTCAGTAGGTTTGTGTTGCTTCACACACAATTCTCTCTCTTACAGCCTCATTCACTGAAGCATCAAACTCTCAGGTTTCTGACATCTTCTCCAGAACAGCCTCACGCTGCATTATGGCATTTACCTCCTCCTGATTTCTCTTGTGTAAAAAAAAAATATTCAGCATTCACCAGTAGTTTGGCTGAAAATGTACACACAGTGCTTCCATGATATCTTCATATTTCAGGTTGCCTAGCTTCCGCAGGGTAATGAGCTGTAATCCATAAGTTGTACTTCCTATTACAACAGGCCTGGTACAGTCCTCTCACTCTTGATGTCATTAGCAATAATAAAATACTTAAACTGCTCAGCATAAGTACTCCAGTGTTCCTTGTTCTCATTAAAACAATCCAACTGTCTAGATAACAAAGCCTCGTCTACCATTAATGAGCCTACAGTAGCTCACACACAAGATGGTTAGGTACAACATTACATTCATCCCCTGTGTGACCTTGTAGGCTGTCACTTTCATATCTGTCACATTGTTAACCCCTTACTACCTGGCAGTCCCATTAATGGATTCATCATTGGTGCACGGCTGAGGTTTGTTCAAACCCATAGAATTTTATTTTAAATTACAGTGAAGATGCCAAGGTTTTCAAGATACCAAATATGTCCTGCTGAATTAAAGTGAAATGTGTATAAAATGATGTGGAAAAACATCTGGATATTTTCTGTTTAAGGTAATGGTGCAGCCATAAAACAATGGCGTCTCGGGCTGGAATATTGTCCTCAATGTAAGCGTGATGTAGCTCCAACGCAGTGTTGCAACCAGCTGATACAGAGTGTGCATGTGAGTGACATTGTCATACTATGCCTCACCAACCAGAAACCCACAGATGGTCATTATCAAAATTGATTTGACAATGATTTATGTAGAGAAATTCTACCACAGGTTATCCATGAATGACTATCAAGATTTGTGCCCTTCTCTTAAAAGGGACCAGAAATCGTCATTTCACAGAAGTTGTGAACCTTGCCTTCTTATTTTTGCACTCTTTATCCCCTTGTGCCTGTGCAGCTGGCACAGGGCTACAAGAGGGCTACAGGCTCCCTCTTTCATTCATGACCAGCACAGAGACTATGAGTTAAGGCTATTTTACCTTTTTCTCATCATTTGATTCAGTGTATAATATACAGTGCGAGATTAACACTCTGACTGCACCCTGATTTCATAAACAATGTGACAATTCACAAACAAACTTTGCAAGCAAATCATTGGTTTGCAGGACAAAAAAGTAACCAAGAAGAGCACAGTTATAAATCCTCGCCCCGAGTCTCACACTGCACACGTGAATCCCATTTTTACTGGATTCATGACTGGTGAAAATAAATAGACATCACTTCTTTGAGGAGTAGTGTTTTTAGAGGAGTTTCGGCTAGATTGGTGATGTCACTGGTGGAGTCCTTTTTAAAGGGTACTGTCAGACTTTCTCTCAGCAGAAATAGCGCACATCTTTATGCAGGAGCTCCTAGAATAAAAACACTCAGAGTTGGTTTTCTTTTTGTTTGTTTTTGTTTTTGTTTTTTGTTTTCCACCCAGCAGTCTCCTAGGTACTTAAAGCGTCCCGTTGTCCCACACACTCTGTTGTCTTACTGCTGGACCGGATAAATTGCTAGCTCTTTCATTGTTGCAGTTGTCATGATAATCCCAGCCATTATGAGACAGGGTTGTGTTGGTATCATAGGTGGGTGGAAGATAGGAACATGGCTATGGAGAGGCGGATGTGTGAAGAGCGGAGGGTCGCAGGGATGAGTGCCTTGTCTCCCTGACAGCAAATGGACTCCAATGAATCCAATTAGTGGGTCCTCTTTGTACCAGGAAAATATGCCTAAATATTCATATGGAGATTCATTCAGTCTTATCCCCTTTTTTTTATTGCGCCCACTCACTCACTCGCTCACTCACTCACTCACTCGCTCACCCACTCACTCACTTACTCACACAATCACACATTCATTCACCAACACTTACCCTGGCTCTGTCTCCATCTTTCTGCCTGTTTTTTTAATGTTTATCTTCCTGTCTTTCTCTCTCAGATAAACACACACTCTCACACACGAACACAGCAGATGGACAAAAAGTATGAATATTCTTTTTTTTTTTTTTTTTTGTCATCCCCCAACCCCCCTCCCTGTACATAATCTTACCCGCTTTCAGTTGCTGTAATGGGCAACAGGCTTTCCAACAGGTGTGACTTTCACAGCTTTGGCTATTGGCAGAGACAGAAACTGCGGATGAGGGACAAGCAGCATGTTCCTCTAAGACCTTAGTCATCACATCACAGGGAACAAGCAAGTATATCATCAGTCTCTCTGAAACTATATCCATCGCAGCACGAGTGTAGAAGGAAATAGCAAAGTTTCCTGCAGATGAAAGGCATGTGAGTGATTTTGCTGATGATTAGAGAGAAATTATTTATTTTAAACATAAGAGGGATATAAGTAGGATAAGTGCATTATTTCTGGACCACTTTGGGGTGAGGAGTGCAGGAGGTGGTGTTGGAGGGGGCGAAGGTGTGTGTATGTGTGTGTGTGTGTGTGTGTGTGTGTGTGTGTGTGTGGAGGGTGGGGTGGAGGGGGGGAGTGCTACAGAAATTACTTTCAGGGTAAACAAAATGGGAGGCTCTCGTGCCAAAGGTGAAAGATACTTGTCCTTTTCTCTAAGACTCTCTTTCTTTTTCCTGTTTATTTTTACACCCAGAGAGTCAAGGTCTGCGCTCTGCTTCTTGAAAGGAAGGAGCTAATCTGTCGCCTAGCAACACCTCCCACTCCTGCATCGAAGCGGGAGTGAGAGAGGATGTGGAGCAAAAGGAGTGTTGAAAAAAAAAAAGAAAAGAAATTTAGGGACACAGAGAGAGGTGCACAGGGACAGAAACTGGGAAAAGGCACAGGGACAAATCTGATTGGGAGGCTGAGAGGTGGATGGACACGTCTGAAAACCTGAAAAAGTGAGACTTTGAAAGAGATTACCACACAATTTAAGAATTCACACGTTATTTATATGGTGTCATGAATTTTTAGCATTTGTGAAAATCAAAACTTGCGCCTAAATATAGAAATTAAGCCTTGATTTGCAAATTCACGTCATCATGTCGTCTGCAGGCAGAGTAACTTTGTGGAGTTATAAATGATTTGTTTGAATGTTTTTATTAACTCCTTTTGGTTAACAACATTCTTTACAACAGTGCATCAAAGGGCTACAGGTTTCAGGCTAATATCCGGGGAGAGGAAATGTTAATAAATGGATAAATATATGCTGTATATATATGCTGAGCTGAGGTCCACATAGGTACGGATTGGTCTGAGTTTTTATATCTAAAAGGGCTTCATTTCGTAATACTTCTATCACTTCTGAACAAAACCATGTCTCTTCATCTTCAATGCTGTTCAGGTTTTCTGTCTTTTCCAGTATGTTCTCTAGGGACCCTAACATCAGCATGATATGATATGTTTAGGGACTGGGAACTCTTTTGTTTTGAATTATGAGAAACAGTTATGTTTATCATTTCAGACCAAACTGTCCCAGGCCGTTTGTTCCCACTCAGAGGCCCAGATCCCAGACTGGGGCTGTAAAGATATCAGCAGCACCAAATTTTAAAACAATGACAATACAATCATTTTTGCATATCTCTAGTAAAATAATTAAAGCAAATGAGAAAAATGCATGTATAGTCTTGGGGCCACGCCTGTGTTTACACAGCGTTTTAGCATGCAAGACATTTGATTCACACACCAACATCTTCCAACTGCACTGCATGTCGCTCCGTCTGATTTAAAGCCTGTCAGATTCACAGACAGACACAACCTGTGAATGTGAACCATACAAACGCCCACATGCGCCACTCCACCCACACTAGACCCCGCTCTCTCTCTCTCTCTCTCTCTCTCTCTCTCTCTCTCACCTCCAGCCTTTATTCCTCACTCCCTGCCTCCTTTCCTTACTAAGGCTTTGTGAGCCAGTAGCCTTGTACCTTTCTTTCTTTTTTCAATATCAAGTTTATATTTAGAACCCAGGGCACAGTACAGGGGGCAGAAGTTTCACTAGTGTTGTTAGTTGTGCTAAGCTCGCTATCCCCAAGGTCTTTGGATTATACTTAGATTCACAGGAGAACACAGGGACAATAAGTTGGTAAATTGCCCAGATAGTTGTTATGGATAGAATCTGCCATGAGAGGCTTTATTGTTTTACTTAGGATTGAATGTGTGACCATGATCAAGGCTACTATTGATTTCAGGACAAATTTACCATTTGCTTTACGTATGTTTTTGGAGGTATAAAATTACACTCAAAGTGTTGAATAAACCATTGTAATACGTCAATAAAGGAAAAGCCATTGGCTACGATACCTGTGTTTGTTTAATTTGGGATAAATTGTGTCATTAGCATGTATTTGTTCAGCATTTCATATATCATACATTTCCATCATCTTACAATATGTACACGTTTCCCAGAGCACCATACTGTAACATACCACCACAGACACTGACTCTTTCTCCCCACAGTAAGTTGGTGCTGGTGCAGGGTTGCTATGGTGATGTGATGTAGATGTGTGACATCATGAGAGACCTCCTAGCAGCAGATCTTTCATTGAGACTCAGCCTCCCTTTCCCCCTTTCCCTCTCAGCCTTACTCCCTCAATTAACTCTCACCCTCGCTTCAGACAAAAGGTCAGTGGCAGACTGAGCGAGGCAGTAGATTGAAATGGACAAAGTACGGATGGACTGTGTCGCGGCTGTTAGGACAATTATCGATTTTAATGTATATTAACCAACGCATATTCGAGAAGAGCAGATAGAGCGAGATGTTGCATAACGAATGCAGAGAAAGAGTGGGTTGATGTTGTGAAGTTGTGAGAATGAGAAAGTGAGGGAGGAACAGATGTGCTAAAAAGGCTTAATATCAGGCGATAAATTGCATCTGCACCTTGTTCTTTTCTTAGATTTGATCCATTCGCCTTTGTTCCTCGCTGCCCTTGTATAATGTGGCTCAAAATACATCTCTCTTGACCAGATGTTTTTCAGCGCAGCCACATGACTGTCATCACATAACTGTCATTGCTTTTTTACTTAATTCTGTTCCTCCTTCCGTGCTCCTGAGCAATTTACTGATTCATTCACTCTTTCATTCAGGGCTGATTCATGAATGGATGTGGTCAATTACCTTTCAGGTGTGGCTTGTTCATTTCCTCCTACTGAGATCTACTTTCCATCTATGGTGGTCTGAAAATACACTTACGCAAACAAGACCAGTATGGTGTCGACATTCTAGTTAGTGGAAGAAGTAAACAAGGTGCTAGATTCTGATATGGAAAACTTTATTGTTGGTATGTCATTACCTGTTCCCAGGAAATCGTCTTTTATATTGGCTCATTAATATGAATTTGGAAACACCAACAAAAGACATATTTGCAAATATTCCTAAAGCGCAGATTGTCTCTTATTGCCTGTTCAGAAGCTTTATTGTTAAGGGAATAAGAGAGTTGTTGTGATTTACTGGCCACTAGGAATTTGTAATTTATCTAGTTGTGAGAGGTTGGAGGGAGTTGTTGTGCAGAATGTGAAAGTTGCAGTTTGATGAGAGTGGACCGGTCATTTGTGAAGGGGTCATCGTTTTGATGATGGCAGTGCATTTCAGGTCATTTTGTTGGCTGGCATTTTTTATCAGGATGAGACCGCATGGAGAATTCACAGTGAACTGTTACCGGTCTGAATTCAACAAAATATGCCTCTGCAACACATCGTTAGGCTAAAGGCCACAGACCAAAGATCTGCCTCACAATCGTCGCAGTTTGTAATTCATGAAATTCCACTTCAGCTTTTGCTCTTTGACGTTCACATACCTTTCAGTTTTTCATTTGTGTTATTTTTTACAGGGCTGAATATCTTTTCAGCATAGGCCCTTTGCCGCTATACACCCACACACCCATAGCAACACGTTGTCGTTTCTTAGTAACCACATTTACGCAATGAGTAAAGAAATTGAAGGTAGAGTAGGCATGGGTAAGGTCTAGCTTAGAGCCTTATATAAATCTATCGAAGGCTCCTGCGAGTGAAAAGAGAAAATCTGGCTCAACAGCTGGAATAGAAATCTCATCAGCCTTCATCAAATCCAGGATTTCTGATGGGCTGAGCTTTTTGTTTGTTCGAATTCAATCAATTAGATAAAGATAGAACAAGATGTGTTCAAGTGCTTTTAGGAATCTGGGCCCTTATCTTTTTGTTCGGACCTGAATCTCAGCATCAGATCTAGTCAGGCAAGGAGGTGTGTGCTGCATCCACTGAAGTCCTGTCTGTGTCTCAGTGCAGACACCTGCACAGCCATATTTTTAATTATATCTTTGCTAATTGTGTTACTGAAATGTGACCCAATATCCTGTTCAGTGTGATACCCTGCACTAAATTTCCAGGTCTCTGGTAGGAGATTACACTGACCTGAGGTAATGAACATACCCAGCAATTGAACCTGTAATTGGACTACACTGATAAGCTAATTGTTTCCAGAGCTGACAAGAAACGACTCTTGTTGAATTGCATGGGCGCAATTTAGAGAGCATTTTATTATAAGCTCCTGTGTGATATGTGAAGGTCACTTCTTGTATAACAAATGTCCCTAAAAAAAAAAAAACTCCTTTTGGAATTCAAGGAGAAAATCCAGCAGGATTTATTCCAAAGTAATACAAAATCCAATCAAAACCTTTTATGCTTTGAAATAAATTCTTTGGCATTCTATTAGACAGTCAAACATGATTGTTAGAGCCATGGAAGACTTAAATGGAAATTCCTGCATTTTTTTTTATAATCCTTGTAACTCATACAAAACCCCCTGCATGACTTCTATTTGAATACTGTAGGTCGTTACAATGCCATTCAACCTGCAAATAGGATATAACTGGACTCTTCTGTTAGTTTCCTAAAGGACTTTTTGACGAGGAGAGCAATTAGACGAACACTATTAATGATGCAGTGACATGGTGAAAAAGTAAAAATTGATTTACCATCAATAGAAAATTAAGTTCTGGGCAGGATGAATTCATATTTTATATTCTGATACAAGATGGGTTGTAACCGTGTTTAACTTAATTGAGATAACTATTGTATTATACACTGATTTATAATAAAAAATGCTATTGCCTTACATAGCTAAGATGGGTATACCCTTTGCTACATCCATGTACCAATCTCTACGTTTCTTAAATTATGACAAGAGATTTACATCACTGTTAGCTTGTGGTATCTATTGGAGAGGCCTGTGAATTGTTGGCTATCCCATTCAGACTCCCTGGGCCGTATTTTTAGATTTGTGACTGGTGTTGTTGTTTATGTACTGATTACCTTTGACTGTGCGCCACAAAGAGAAAACAGAAGAACACATCCTGCCTCATGCCCCAACTAATTTGCATGGTCTAATCACTCGGACCTCTTTGTATTGTGAAAAGTGTTTTTGATGTCACACATGAATTCCACTGCCCGCTCTTTTCATTAATGAACTAATGTCGGTGCGAGGGGGGTGTGGGTGGAGGGAAATGACACTCTACCCGCTCCTTCATTGATAAATATAATACCTGCATTGTAGTGTAGTGGAGGGGGAGGCATGGAGAGCTTTTGTAATGCAATAGGCAGGGAACAGATCAAAGCAGCAGCGCCACTGAAGAGATTGTCCCTCCATCATGGCAGCATCTTCTTTCTGCGATACGGGAAAGGTTGAATTATGTGCTGATGGAGAGGTTTCTTTCTGTCCGGCGTGTTTGTTTGGTCCACCGTTGCTCCAGAAGTGAGATAGGGTTGTGGAGTGGTTGGCACGCTCTGCCCTGGGCCTTCATTTTTCGGCTTCCTGTCCCACGTCCGCCCCCACTGCGGCCTACAGGGCACGGCTTGCCCAGAAATGAGATCATATCTTGGTGAAGGTGCCAGAATGAGGCCCATGCAGCGCTCCACCACTCCCCTCTGCCACCCCAAACACTCCTCCCACTCGTCTGTGTGGGCACCGCCACTCTCACAACACATGCTCTCATATGTAAACACCCACACTGCGCACTCACACACACACACGCTCACACATATGGACATGCAAACACACCAACATACATGTACGCAGATATGGGCAAACAGGGCAGACATCCACGCACACACACACACATATTGCTCTCTTTCTCCATGCCCACTGTGTTGGTACAGTGTGATCCTGGTTTAGTCAGGTTATTTTTCTGTCTGAGTGCCAACAGGAAATGCCAGGGGACTTGTACCGCTGCTCTTCCCTAACTCGAACACACACACACACACACACACATGCACACACAGCATATCCACCTCCTTGCCGACCACCTCCCCCACCTCCTCCTCCTCCTCCTACCCCACTGCACTCCTGAACGCCATCACTTTGTCAAGTTTGATCCCCATCACAGCACTGTAAGCCGAAACAAGATGCCAAATTATGCCTATGCAAGTAAAAAAAATGTATACCACAATATATTTCAGAGGTTGGTAAATGAAAATATGTAGTGTGTGTTTGCTGCAGTTGCTGTGTTTGCTGTCTGAACATTTGTGAAAGTTGCCATCACTTGTTCCTCCCACAGGTGTATAAGTTCATGGAAAATGAGAGAAAAAGTAGACTCAGTTGTCAATTAGATTACAAAACCAACAAATTCTTTCTCCTCAGATTGTTGCTATTCCTGGCCTAAACTCAGAGGAGATCTGTGTATCCTGCTGCCCCCTGCTGGCTGAGCAGTCTGCTGCGCTTACATAAAACTGTGTTGTGTGTGAGTCATCACCCCTGATTGAGGACAGAGGGGAGGAGTGTGTGTGTGTGTGTGTGTTTGTGTGGGACTGGGCGGAGCAAACAGCAGTGGACTGTGAAATAAGGGCTTTCCCCTCTCTCTTTTTCTCCCTCTCTCTCTCTCTCTCTCTCTTTTCCTCAGTTTTTTTGTGGGTCAGGAGAATCACTTAGCAGACAAGATGGCTTTGGTTAAGTCAACTAGGGGACACGCATACTTCTGGGGAAATAGGGAAGCTACTGCAGAGCCGTTTTACATGCCACATCTACACATAGAAATAGAGCACGTTATCCTCGGTCCTCTCATTCGCTGCAATCATATTTTATTCTAATTACAGCCATTTGTTCCCGTCCCTTGTCCTCCCTTGGTCCCAAAATTATCATCTTTTAGTTTGTGAACCTATGCTTTCATCCATCCCCTCCTATAATCAAAATAAAATGTACTGTAAGCAATGAGGAGGTAAATAAAACATGGACAGTGATCTTAACATCATATTAGTGTGTTGCTGACGTGTTGTTCAGTGGAGAGATTTGAGGCTGCACTGGAGTATAATTCACCATGGGGGTTGTTTCCATTTTTGACAGAGCAACCAGAAGGCCAGAAATAGCCAATGCCCTCTGGTTAGAGTATTAGAGGTTGAAGGTGGATGAGAGTGCACTGATGTTGCAGGAAGGACAAGTGAAAAGAGTGAGACTGCAATGAACTTCAATGTAACGAGAGGGATGAAAAGGTATATTGTTTTATTTGGGATCTAATCATATCCAAAACAAAAAAAAGTACAACATGATCAGCAATGTGACAAACCTATTAATGGCAGAGTGAATGAGAGCTCGAACGTAAGGTACGACCGTGAAGGATAAAGGAGGAGCGTGGATGCTGAGGTCTGATCTGAGTGGTTATTGAGTCATGTCTATCATCACGAAACAGGACTGATAAGATGAAGTGAAGAGACGGATGGAGTGAATCTGCAAGATAAGGATGTAAACTCGTGAGAACCGATGAGTCGGGCGATGCTGTTATCAATGTCAGCGAATCGTTTCACTTGAAGAGAGATAGAAAATAAGGCAATGCCACACAGATTTGTTTTTTATCATCCTAAACAAACACGAAGAAAAAAAATCTAGAGTACTATCCCTTGCAGCTTTTATACACATAAACCACAGAAAGATGCCATCAGATAAAAAATTAACTCAATCATGAACAGCTTAGGATGATATCCTTAAAAAAGAAGGGAAGACAGACAGCAAATGGACAGATTTAAGACAATAGAACAGATTTGACTGGATTGTTTTTTTTATCGTTTAAGCCTGCTATTTATCCTTGAGACGTTATTGCTGCAATTTCATTTTGCATATTGCATGGTATTGTGTGTATATCCTTCCATTTGAAACGGTGGGCTGACAGAAAAGTGTGGCTTTTAAGAGGCTAGCAAGGATGTAATATCACAGTGACTGGCTGAACTGCTGTGTCCATTTCGGACTTGTTTGACAGCTTCTTCCTCCCTTTTTTTTTATTGTTGCATCTGTGTGTCTCCCATGCTCCCTCTCTCTGCGTCTTCTCTTCTTCTTTAAAAGGCGTACGGCCCAACGTAGATGGAGAGTCTGAGGGCAGAGCTGGTCTGGTAGTTGCTCTGGTAGCTGAGCAGGGGGTTTACTGACACCATCTCCAGGTCCAGTGTGTACTCCCTTGGCCCCGATACGGCGCGGGCCAGCACCAGCATGGCGCTAATATTGTTGATTTGCTGAGGGAGACAAAACAAATGTTATTCAGCACATTTCTGCAGCTGTGGCAAATACAAATCTAGTTTTATCAGTATGAGATTTCGATATTTTAGACTGAAAAGGCCAACAGCTCATATATACGGCCTAAATCAATATTAATTTCATGCCAAAAGTTAAAACGATTCAGTGATTCCTCCATAAGATTTCTTAGCGTGGTGAAAAACCTCTACAACAGCATTCACACCATCATGTGCCGATAAAATTCTCCTCTGAAACCCAGACTAATGAGATTCATTTAGGTGGATTAGCAGCACCTTATGGCAGGGACACCCACTGCACATATTCAGTGGCTGGGAAAACAATGGGATGCATTTGGCTGCTAAATGAAGAATTAATTTACCAAAAAATTGAACAATTGAATCCATCTTATTGGAATTAGACAACACTAACTGGTCAGCATGCAATATTAAATAAAAGTTTAATACATTGGTCTAACCCTAATTACCACTGTTACTTATTGTCAGCTCACTTTGAGTGTAAAAGACAAAATCTGTATATGTATATTTACAAAATGTGCAGATTTTAAACATTCCCTCTATCAATTGACAACAAAGATCTCAGCAGATATCACATCGCTGGTTTGCTGCTCACTCTGATGTAGAAGTCTCCGTTCTCGTCACCGGAGCGAATGCGGAAGGTGTTGTAAGCCCCCGGGGAGACGCTGGTGGCCTGGATCTGGAAGATGTCAGAGGGGACGGACCGCTCCGAGGTAATGCTCATGTAGCGGTGGACGATGGAGAAAGGGAGCTCTCGGCAGGCAGGCTTGTTGACAGGGCACACACAGCGGCTGGACGCAGGGCGGAGAGAAACAGACAGAATCAGAGTCACTTTATTCACAGGAATTCGTCCTGGTGATGCAAGTGCAGAGAAACGACGCCTGGCATATTAACACAGTTCACACTCATGATAAAGGAGTAACAGGATGTCCATTTAGCCAGTGGACTATGCATTTCACTCCACATATACATGATAAAATAGAATTTCTGTACAATTAAACATGGGTTTAGTGGGTCATTTTTCAGTAAGTTAATTGCTGGTATTCAGTAATCATGCCCTCTTGTGAAAACAGCAGTTCATAAATTAGCCAGCAGAGGGGGTAATGCAATATGACTGAGAGGAGGGCTCTCCCAAAACCCAGCCAGACAACTAAAATGATATTTTCAACAGCACTCATTTTCCCCAGCACGTTTCTAAAACAGTTTTCATAGTACAAAATCATCTTTAAAGCATTAGTGGCGATCATCCACACCTGTTACCAATTCAAGACTTCTTTCACCACTCTAATAGTTTTCTAATTTTACTGGGCCATGCTCAAAAGAAAAGGTCACAATGCTGGACACATATATGGAAAAAGTAATTGGAGTAATTTTGTAATTTGAGCCATATTCCATGCAGGGGCTGATGATATTTTGACTTGATGGCCAGCACATATTTTGGTAATGGGGAAAAGGTGTAAGTGTGTGTATAAGTGTATGTTTGTCTATGAATACGTGCAAGTATTCATGCATGCGGAGTGTCACTCACTTATCAGACACTTGTACATAAGGGTCTTGGCATCGGTTAGTGTCCACACATTGGTATCCTCCATGGATATTGATGCAGGTCTGTGTTTCAGTACACTGATGTTCACCTGTCTCACACTCATTTATATCTGGCAAAGGAAAAAAGGTTGGTGATATTTGAGGAATGAGCAGGACGGGACAGGAAATAACAAGAATAGAGCAGCTCAAATGTTAATTATATGTCAAAGAATGAATAAGTATTGACTCAGTGTAACATTTGAGGCGACAGAGAGGAAGGTGTTAGTTTTGGGAGGAAAGAGGGGAGGGTGTGCTCACCCTGGCATAGCCTGGTGCCTAGCAGCTGGTATCCTTCTGGGCACACACAGGAGAACTTCCCTGGTTCGTTGACACACTGGTACTGGCACAGGTAACTGGAATAGCTGCACTCATCTATGTCTGTCCACCATTAACAGTAGAAAGAAAACAGAAGAGAGGAACATCACAAAAACTGGGTAAAGCCGTGTTATGACAAATACAGACAGAAAGACACTTTTCTCCTACCATTGCAGACAAAGCCATCAGGCCCGAGCTCGTAGCCCTGGTCACAGCGACAGAGGAAGGTGCCGTACGTGTTGTAACACCTCTGAGAGCAGGGGGCACCCATCTCACATTCGTTCACATCTGAAAGGAAGGGATTCGGGGGAGGTTTTCAGGACACTGTGAACGGTACATGAGTGATTTCTGTGGGATGGCAGTGACTGTGATAGTTGAGTCCTAAGATTTATCATCCAGGCTCTGGTTTTTAAACTGTTTCGGATGTCGAGGATGATGTCGGCGTGACCTTACAACTCACCGATACAAGATCGGTTGTTTCCTGCCAGCTGGAAGCCGGGCTCACACTGGCAGGAGAACGAACCGGGGACATTGACACAGCGATGTTGGCAGTACCTGTACCTGCATTCGTCTATGTCTGAGAAAGAGAGAGAAAGAGAGAGTCAGCAGAGGGATTTTCACATTCCCACAGTTCATTTAGCTTACTCTCCAGACCATAACTAAGCCCACCTCAGGTCATGTAGCGATAAATTTTTCAGTGTTGCCGTGACTCAGCCTGCTTAGCCACGCCAGTTTAAGGGTAAATGAAGGAGATTATCTCACCAATGCACTCTGTGCCAACCTTGCGGTACCCATCTGGACACTGGCAGGTGTAGGCACCCAGTGTGTTGATGCACTGCTGGCTCGGCTGGCAGTCGTGGTCAAGTCGCTCACACTCATCCACGTCTGCGTTGCGTGCGGGCGACACAACATGTAAAAACATCAGTTACTGTGGCATGATTGAGACAGGAGATATGTCTGTTAGAGGGCAGAGCTCTGCGATGGCTACCCGGCCGCCTTGATTTGCACCCGACAGCTGAGAATGTCACATAATGCTGAATCATTATTGTTATCTCATGCGGGCCAGATGAACACCTAACAGTCCTCCGGCACAAGTAGCTTTCTCACCACAAGTCCCGGTTTTTTAAAACAGAGCAGCTGTCCTCGTGTGAATTCTCCAAATTCCGACACTCTCTGTCCACCCCCCATGGACACATACTCACTCACACCCACACAGATTGCACCAACATGCTGCCTCCAGTCCAAACACCTGCTATGGCCACCTGTCCCTTACAATCTGCGGGCACTGACAATAAATTAAGACAAACACACACACATAAACACACTCAGTGATCACTCATCCTGTGGCCACCTGTCCACCTCCACCAACCCCCAAGCCTACTCCCCTCCAACTCTACCCACTACCAGACACCCACCCACACAGCTTTCTCCCTGGGGCTCGTAGCCCACAGGGCAGGGGTTATATGGCTCGTTGACGGTGGGCGTGCTAGCGGGCTCTGGGGCTGGGATGACTGAGGCGGAGCGGGGAAGGCATAGGTACCCTCCATAGTGGTTGAAGCACTTCATCTCCCCCTTGCAGGCATCTGGAATGGTCTCGCACTCGTTTATGTCTGATAGGAGACGTAAAGGGGGAACATGTCAAGTGTTATTATGGACTATGAGTTATGTAGATTATGTGCTTGGTAGGAACAAACAGGAGGAATGATTAAAGCAAGAACAGGGCATGGAGGGAGTGGGGATGATGAAACCAAGCTGTTACTTTACATAAGAATTTGCTCTTCTTTATGGGTAAATGTAAAAAAAAAAATCAAAGAGGAGGGATTTACCTTTGCAGTGCTGAGTCTGAGGGTCCCATTTATACCCATCTGTGCATTCCTACAGAGATCAGCAGACACAGAGCCAGCGAGAAAGAGACAGAGCGTAAGTTGTGCATAGTCTTTGTGAGCCAAGAAGTTGCATAATATGTTCATTATGCATAATATGTTCCCAATAGGATGAGATGAAAAAAGGAGTAGAGGATAGAGTTGAATAGAGTAGCATGACAAAAGATTATGGTAGCTTGTTTCCCCTGCATTCATTCAGCAGTAGTAGTGGGCCAACACGACAAGAGGTTTACCGCTGCTAAAGGATGCGTGAAATTTTGAAATAATATTTTATTTTGGCCAAATTTCCCCTCAGAACACAACAAATGTAGGGCCAATGTTTAGAAAATAGGGTTCTTGTTGCTCTTACAAGGGCGGTTTTATTGCTGGAACCTGCTAGAGAACCAAAACTGGGGCCAAAACAGGAATAAACACGGAGCTAAAATTACTCTCAGCTACCACTACTATAAAATACTGTCAATGGAAAACTGCTGTGGAATAAAGAAGAAGGTTAAGATATGGTAATAAGGGAGAGAACTGCATAGTGGGAGACAGGAGAGAGGATTTTAGGCTAAAATTTAACCCACAGCAGCTCCAAAGAAAAAAAACAGATGTAATATGAACTGACAGGTACAGTATATAGAGGAAATAAAGAGAGGATGCAAAGAAAAAGAAAGGAGTGAGAGGAACAGAGAGGAGAGAGAGATTCATGCATCCTTACCGTGTAGGTGTCACTTTCTGTAGGTGGCTGTGAAATAGCACTGCGGAGGAGCACAGACACACACATGCACACGCACAAGACTGACACACACGCACCCTGCATGCTAACGCACTAATTGGCGGGAGATGGGACGGGAACACACGCACACACAAACACACTCACACACACATGCACGCACACACACACACACGCAGCTGTCAGACAGGTAGCGGTGAGAAATGAGAGAGGCAGTTGACTTGTGATGTGCAGAGCAGCCAAGTGGTATCTGTGCTATAGAAAGAGAGAGAGGGAGGGGAAGAAAGTGGAAAAAGACACAAAGAGAGACTATATTAGAAATTTAGAAAATTGCAAAATGCTTCAATTCATTCTCAGCAGACACTATGAAACTTCAGGGCTTGGCCCTGTATGCTGTTCCCACATCCGAAATGGATAAATCAACTCTCGAGGCAACAAGCTGGAGCCAGATTTTAAGTTGTCAGTCAGAACACAAGCAGGTAGTTTCTTGGGCTTCATTTACTATTTCTCAACCAAACAACTCCTCCTTGATCCCAGCAAGAATAAATGCAATGAATCAGTCTGCCTGCTGAAAACATAAACATAATGACGTACTCCATCCATCAGCTGAAAATAACAGAGTCAACATAACAGAAATACTTTCATATTGGCTCTGCACAGAAAGCCCTCTGTGTCTGCAGACTGGCAGACTACAACTCTCAGGAATGGGAGTCTCAGTCTCGCTGAGAGCTGCCTCCGAAGGCTGATCACAGTATCAGAGCAGCGCCTGTGGGAGCACATAAATCTTGGCAATTACCTGCCTATTTTACAACACGCTACACGCCATCACCAGCTCAGACGCTTCAGTTTCTGAAACAAACTTCAGTTGCATTAATTTGTCTCCATGATAGGGAATCTCCTTCTCTGTGGCTGCTGTTGTGTCTGTAATAGGGCATCTGTCTTCACTGCATTGTATGTTTGAGTTAAGATTATAGTGTTTTATGTTCTGTGAGCATACTGTCGGACTGGGCTTTACTCGCAGTGGAGGCACAGCCACCCTTCAGCCACCCTTCATTTAATGTTCCTGGAGAGAAGCTACAAGTGTTTAAGCTGACCCTAAACATGGACAAATCTCCTACTCCA
>OMKZ01015200.1:0-24033 GCA_900302535.1 Neoniphon sammara | reverse complement strand
GTGTCCGCCATACTTGATGGTGATGGTGTGCGTTCCATGAAAGGGTGGGATGTAGGTTACAGAGAAGGTGCCCTCTGCGGTTTTCTGGATGTGCACCTCAGCCTTAGCCCCGGTCTCCGACACGATCTCGATGGTGAGCTCAGCGTCCCCTGCCCTGGTGCAGTCCACGGTGAACACCGCTGGCTCCCCGGCCTTGGCTCTCTCCAGACCGGGCCCACTGGCCGTCACCTTGCTGGGGTCGAAGGCCGGACGCACTGCCGCCTTGAAGGGAGAGCCTGGGATGTGCTTCTCGCCGAAAAGGATGTTGATGTTGTAGTCCCCAGGTTCAGTGGGCAGGTAGGACACTGAGCATGTGCCGTCGCCATTGTCTTGGCACTCGATCTTGGCCTCGCAGGGCCCCTCCACAGTGAGGCCCAGCCCGCCTGCACCAGCTCCCTTGGTGTCGATAGTGAATGGAGCTGGTTTACCCACTACACCCCCTTTAAGGCCTGGGCCATAGGCTCGCACCTGTGGCACAACAGGGATAGAAGTCAGTTTCTGTGAACTGTTTTGGTTTCACTACATCTCATCTCAAGCCTCATATTTTGACAGAATTCAGTGAAATAACTACAAGCAGCTTTCATGAACTTTTACCTTTGAAGGATCGGCAGGCATCACCCCTTCCAGACCAAAGGGGCTTCCCATCACGGGGTTGCCATCATAGCTGACGTCAACTTTGTACTGTCCCTCCTCTGGGGGAATATACTTCACATTGTGAATGCCTTTGGCTTTGTCTGATTCCAGCTTGCACGGGATCGGTCGGCCAGAGGGTGAGGTCATCTTCACACCTACATTGCCCTGCCCACCAGCACCCTGGGTGTTAACTGTGAACTCCTGGTCCTTTCCTACCTCCACCTCTGCACAGAAAATAAACATGGAACACTTAAATTGACTCATGCTCCAGTTAATGTATAATAGCAGGTAGAATCATTATCAAAGCCATTTATCAAATATTTTTACATGCACAGTGAAATAGAGTGTACTGTGCATAGCTTACTGGTGTCTAATCCCTCCACTTTGACCTTGCCAAGGTCAAGAGCAGGGGCCACTGTGACGTGGAAGGGACTCTTGGGAATGGGATCTCCTCCATGAGTTACTGAGATTACCATGTTACCCTGCAAAAGACACCAGGAGTGTGGGAAAACGAGCGGTGGGTGTTATTGTGAATAACCTGCAAATGCGTCTGATGTTAATGGAATAGAGATTCAGAGAGAGTCCCACCTGTTGAAGAGCGGTGTACTTGACAGTGTAGGAGTAATCGTGGTTGTCGATAATCTCAAAGTCACGAACAGCCTCTCCCGGGCCGGATGGTGCAAAATGTACCTCAGGCTTGGCCTTGCCTGCTCCCTTGGTGTAGATGGTGAAGTGGGTTGGAGTGCCCACCTCCACTCCTGGAACACACACGCTTCTTGTCAGTGCTACTCGTAAAGGTCGACTCAAATTATTTCTATGGCATTTTAGGCATTATAAGTATTGTTTTTTTGGCATAAAAAAATACCTATACGTTGGTTGTACTTGAGAATTAGAGTGTGATTCTCATTCTGAAGAGATCTCACCTGTCTTGTTGAGTCCGGGCCCCTCGGCTCTCACCTTGCCAGCATCATGAGAGGGATCCACCTTGACTTTGAAAGGACTGATGGGAATTTCCTGAGGAAGCCGATCATGAGAGAATGCATTCGAAAGGTTAAAAAATATGTTATTCTAAAAGTCATGCAGCACAATGCGTCTGTCCTTCTAGACTGCACTTACCTGGTCAGCAAACAGCACCATGATGGTGTAGCGGCCTGCAGCAGGAGGAGTGTACTTGACAGTGAAGGTGTCATTGTCATTCTTGATGATGTCAAAGTCGATGTCTGCCTCAGCAGGGCCGACCACCCCTGGGGCACACTTGATTCCAATGCTGATGTCGCCTAAGGGTGTGTTGCAATGAGCATTTTGTTCTTGAAGGTCATTTAAAATTTGATTAGCAGAACAAATATGGATGGTACCTCCACTACCTTGATCTTCCTTTAAAGTATATTTTATACATTTTTAACACTTACACTTTACCCTGCTTTCACCTCTAGTCACAAAATCCGTTTGGGTCTTTTAGCACATGTGCAGTTTACTTTTACTCTATTCTTTCAGTGCTTTATTGTTTTATTTATACACATTATTCAAATTTAATCATGTACAGACTCAATCATCATTACTCTCTCAGCATTTTTCCTCAAACTGCCCACACCATCTCTCACACACTCACCTTGGCCTGCCTCACTGCAGTCCACAGTGAAATAGGTTGGCTCATTGGCCTTAAGGCCTGTCTTTTCCACTCCAGGCCCATAGACCTTGACTTTGTCTGGATGACAGCCCTCTCCAACCAGCACCTAATGAATACACACAGTACTTGAGACAGGAGCAGCTGGTTGAAGCACAGTGACTGTAAATCTCTCCATTTAGCTATATCTACTAGAGTTTTTTTGTATTTAATTCTACAGGAGAGAAATTTTTAAGTGTGGCATGTGTGTGTAGGTGTGTGCAAGCATCTTTATGTGCCTCACCCTGAAGGGGCTGTTGGGCACATTGACATCTCCCCAGGTGATGAAGATGGTGTGTTTGATGGGCTTGACAGGAGTGTACACACACAGGAAGGTGCCGTCCCCCTTGTTATTGATCTTGATGTCGATGGTGCAGCCCTCTGCGTCCTGAGGGGATACAAATGCATGTCAGCTCCAGTCTGCACAGCCTCATGCAATATAAATGATAAAACACCACAAAAGGTTTCAGTGAATGGATCTCTCCGTACCTGTGCAATGATCTTGAGGTGACCCTTTCCGGCCAAGTGGGCATCAATGGTGAACTCAGTTGGTTTATTGACAATGACGCCAGTAGGCTGCAGGCCTGGACCAAAGGCTTTCACCTGCAACAGCAAATCACATTTTTTTTTTCAATATGGTCAGGAAAGAGCACCGTGTCCTCATGTGGTCTATAAAACTGTTGTGGGTGGGCCTTACCTTCTCAGGAAAGACGTCATTGGCTGCGGGGAGGATGTGAGCCATAAAGGGGCTGTCCTTGATGTCTTCATCATCACAGATGACGTGGACAGCGTAGTCACCGGGCTCAGTGGGCCAATAGCGCACGTCGCAGGAACCATCACCCTTATCATCACACTCAATTTTAGCCTGAGATGGCCCTTCAATGGAGAAGCCTGAACAATGGAAGCACAGACACATTCAGATTTACCTTCAAAGTCTCAACTGTTCTCCTCTATTGGTTTGGTCAAGTCACTGGCAAACAGCTTACCTAGAGTTCCAACTTCAGTGCCGATGGCCTCAACCACAAAGTCAGCAGATTTGCCCACCATGCCAGTCTTCAGACCAGGACCCCAAGCCCTCACTTTCTGAAACCCTGCCTCGTCACTCACCTCCACCTCGAAGGGGCTGCAGCAGGTCAATAAATAATACCCACATTAACACCCAATATGAACTGTTATGTACATACATTGTTAATGAACAGTTGAAGGCAGCAGTAGTTTGATTAATTCTTTATTACATAACAGGGATCTTACCTGCGTGGGATGGGCTGACCTCCCCAGGTGATGCTAACCGTGTATTTACCAGGCTTAAGGGGGTGATATTCACACTCATACACACCGTCTCCTGCATCGCGCACTTTCACCGGCTCCTCTGCTCCACCTGAAGATATAAATAATACAATTAATGTGAGTTCTCACCAAATCAAAGAGTCATTTAATGTTTTTTATATTCTGTTTTACCAATGCATGTCTGAATGTAACCCTGCAGACAACTAAGCCCACACAGAGGAAATGATATGAAAACTCCTAAGAGGATGAATGAAAAGTGAGACAGAGAGGAGAAAGCTGTCTGACTCACTTGGCCCTTTGACTGAGACTTTGAGTTCTCCAGTACCAGCTCCTTTGGTGAAAACTTTGAAGTCAGCCACCTCCTTCACTCTCACTCCTTTAGGCTGAAGGCCTCTGCCTGTAGCTCTGCAGGCGTTGGGGTTTATGGCTGCAAGGGAAGATTAGAAACAATAACAAGTGTGAAAGAGAGAATTATTTAGCAAAGCTAAAGGCAGCTGACAGCAGCCGGTGGTTGATAGCGATGTTAGTAGCACAAAAACAATATTAAATTCAAACAAGATTTCTTTAAAGAATTCAGAGGTTGATTGACAGAACCTGGGCGTGAGAAGCTATTTCTATAACAAAAATTATTATTCAGGTAGCAGCCTATACAATAAAAAGTACAGGATGCTAAATGGGATTCTGAAGCATTTGAGAGCATTTTGGCAGCATCTGACAACATCTCAGTCACTCAGTCAGAGATGTTGACTGCAGGCATAAAGCCAATACTGCATTATGCAAATCTGGATGCAAAAAACAAACAAACAAAAAAAACATAACCATGCCAACAGCACAAGCAATGATATTTGACAGTGAAACATTCGGAAACCCTGGCTTAAATGCAAACTGGGACAAACTATAAACTATTGCTACAACACTGCATCTTGTCTCTCTCTGAGCATAACTAAACTAAACTAAACTATCAAGCTGCAATACATAAGAAGATGCAGCAGGCGACCAAGCATGGCATAGATCCATATATCTGAAAGGGCGCCAGGGCACCCCAGTCATAGGAAGCACAGAGGGGTATCTGCAGGGCATGGCATAGGGAGGGCAGGGCTGAGGCCTGGCTAGCATGTCTGAGCAATGGGCACAGGCTCCTCCCAGCAGACCATACTAACTTGGGCGGCCAGGTTTGGGGGGCTGAGCCCCCTTCAAGCCCTTCGCTCCAGGAGGGGCGCGCACTGACTGAGGGACTATCTGCACTGGGGCCCCCATGGGAGGAGCAACAGGTGGAGCTAGAAATGACAGATAGGAAGGGTTATGGTATAGTCTGGTGGGGGTGGGTGTGTGTGTGTTCCCACCCAAACCATAAAATGACGGTGACTGCAGATTGTGTTGGTTAGATCACCCCCGCTCTAACAGCATGTCAAGAAATCTGATTTGTAGGACAGTGATCTATGGATAGCTGGCTCACCTTCTGCGATGTTGACAGTGTAAGGACTCTTGGGGATCTCCTGGCCTGCAAACAGCACATGGATGGTGTGGGGCCCCTCCAGCAAAGGACGGTAGGTGCAACGGAAAACACTGTCCCCCTTGTTCTCCAGGATCAGCTCGACTGTGTCCTTTTTGCCTTGAGGATCGACGATTACCACGCTCACATCACCATTGCCAGCACCTGAGCATGTACAGAAAAATATTCAAATGAGTAATCACAGAAGGAGGAAGAGGCTGTAGCCTTAGGCGCATTGACCAAATGCCAATGATGCTTTTGCTCGTTTTACAAATCTGCAAGCCTTTAATCAGATCACATGCTGGTTGGGTTTGAGCATGTCTTCATGTCTACCTATCAGTGTATGTGGGGTCTGAATTGTCCTCACTTACCAGCGGTGTAGATGTCAAAGTAGGTGGGTTTGTTAGCCACGTTGCCTGTAGCATCCAGACCCGGTCCTCTGGCATGCACCTTGCTGGGATCGCCCATTGCCTTTGCCACATTCACTGTGTAGGGGCTCTTGTCAATGTCCTGACCGGCAAACAGCACTTTCACCTATTGGGGATAAAAATATGCAAAATAATTTCTTAAGATTTCAGTATAGCAAAAAAGTTGTTCACTGTGATGTGCTGTGTGATGTACAGACTGCTACTTTTCCATAGATAAGAAATGATGGTAGTAGTCTCTTACCTTGTGGACACCCTCAACTTTAGGCACATAGGTGACAGTGTAGGTTCTGTTTTTGTCCTTGTTGGGCTTCACCTTAGCCTGGAGAACAAGCAGTCAGTATAAGAGAGAGTTGGATAAAACATTAATTAATCAGGGGACTTGGATTCTCTGTGTGGGCTAAAGGTTTGCTCTGATGTTTCATCAATCAGATATAACTTGCCTCCTCTTTGTGTCCCTCAGGATCCTCCACATAGACCAGGACTTCACCACTTCCTGCTTCCAAAGTCTCCACAGTGAACACAGCAGGCTTTAGCACCATGTTGCCGTGAGGCTCAATACCTAAGAAGGAAATACGGAGACACAGCTAAGGCTGGTGCTGGCAACATTTTTCAGCAACAAGTGAGACATGGTCAAAAATAACTTACTGGTACATTCACACTGTTTGTATAAAATGTCGTGATTCCCTTATGAACTGTATTCATGGCTACTGGTCAGGCACCTACCAGGTCCATAGGCTTTGGCTTTGTGTGGGAAAAGCTGTTTGGGCTTGAGAGGAGCACCAGGCTTGAGCTTTGCCTTGGGGAACTGAGACAGGTAGGTCATCACTGAGTGCTCATCCACATCTGGGTCCACAATCTCCTCAGGTGCGATCACCTATAGCACAGATAGACAATACACATGACAAGGGTTAATTATATAATCATACAGCATAGTCAAGCTAAATGTCTGGTTGGTTTTAAATTGTAAAATGTGGTCAAAATAGAGAATAAACTTTGATACAACTGTATACCACTACACGAGTAGACAATCAGCATGACAAGAGTTAATCATCTAAATATCATAATCCAGCCTGTCTGAAAGTCTAGTTTATAGTAAATTCACTTAATCATTTGTATTATGGTCAAGGTTGACTCTGTCTAGAACTTTCCCATATTAAGCATTGTGGAATGGGATTCAACTAGGATTAAATTTATTTATTGCCTCCATCTGCAGCTCCTCTTCCCCTACCAGGACTTGTTTGCCTGTCTATCACACAGTGGTGTAAAGCCATGCTCCTCGCTGGTTATATTTAACCCCAGGACAGCGGGGTTAAGGATTGTTGCCTTCTATAAGCCAGCCAGGGGGGATTTAGCCTGAGCCAGACCTCTCCCACATCTCCTTTACACCGCCTCGCCGGAATCCAGCCCCCAGGCCTGCAGAGGCATGACATACACCCCAGGCTATCTCACCAATGCTAAGCCTTATGGAGAACAGCTATAAACCCTGTGTCTTAGACAAACAAGTAAACAGTCAGCATAAAGCATATTGCAATATTGAGACTGAGAGTCTTAGGAGTGGGACTGGAGATACTGTACTCTTGCTCTGTTTGCAGTGTTATTCAGATGAGCCTAGGCATATTTACACCTCTATTTCACTAGCTGGCTCTAAATGTGTGAAGAAATCTCACACCTACACAGCTTCATGAATCCGCCAAGGAAAACTCCTACGCATTCACTTACTGAGAGCTACAATACAGAAAATGTAAAAATTAGAAGTAAGGTGGATATTAAATAATGTATGATACTGCGAGTTCCCTGCATGATTTCCAGAACACATCACAATATACTGCCTCATCCTAGTTCAGTGTTGCCTCACAAGAGTATGTGCATGAGGTGAGGTATGTGTGCATCTGCAATAACACTTGGTGCTTGATGTGAACTTGTTGGAGCAGCAGGTGGGTGATGTTTAATGCAGGACTATCCGGTGAGTATAAGGCAAGTTGTCAATCACAGAAAAGTCCTGTAAACCTTTTTTTTTTAATTTACCACTTCCACATTGTTTCACCTGCAACTTGCTACAACTGCATCATCCTAAGAGGCAAACTCTACACCTTCTGGCACCCATCTAACCTGAAACAACTTCCAAATACTGTTTGACGCAGGTCTATTATGCATCTTACCTGAGGCACACCCAGCCAGTCGTCAGCCTGCTGCATGGCTTCTCTGGCATTCTGCACAGGCTGGTTTGGGTCCCACTCCGCCCAATCAGGACACAAACCTAGGGGAATGGAAACAGGGCTGTGAGTCAATTCTGCACAGACAAAATGCAGCCACAGCTACAGTGCTAGCTATAATAAGCCCACTTGGCCTGTCTCTGCTATCTCTGCAACACCTCCAGCTATAACATCACATGACCCTCCAGTTACCAGCACTGCTCTGCTCCTGCGAATTCAGGGTGCCTGACAATCGAGGCCTCTCTCAGCAATGTATCCCTTCTCAACAAAATAAATAAATAAATAAGCCCAATGGACGCTGTGGTACTTTCACTGGAGCCAAAGCTAAACACAAAGCTAAACTCCTCTGCGCTTCTAATGCCTAAATTGGATTAGTGCTGGCAGTGGCGTGAGCCACTCACTGCACTGCCAACTCACTATGGTTTGCCTCGTCTGCCCAGGCACACCATAGAATACCATTATCCAATTAATACAGACACAATGCAACAGTAATAACAGTGGATTTCAGGCCGAGTTTACACCCTTCAGCTACAAAGAAGTGTGGCCTCTGTCATGGTATTCAGTGAACAGTACAGAACAGAGGACGTTTGGCTTTGTAAAGCCTTCAGCTAGGAGGGGTCAGGGTGGGCCTTCCAATGGAGTGCATTACCTCAGAAAATCAATGCTTTTCAATTAACAGTGATGTCAACTTTGGAATAAAATCCTGCTCTATCTCATTCACATTGAAAGATCACTGTAATACCAAGGGAAGCGGGCATAAGCCACAGCTAGATAAGAATATACTGGACACAGTAACAAAGCTTAGGCCAGCTATCCGGCTCGCTCTTACATTTATCTTCATTATTTATCTAAGCTATTAAGAAACATTGGTCTCTTCCTAGCCTGGCAAATCATCTGAGCTGGAATTTGAAACTGAATTTGAATTAATAGGGGAAGAGAGAGCAGGAGTTTTATTAAGTCAGGATGTTTTCCTGGTATTGGTATTAGCGGTGAGACAGTGACCCAAAGAAAAAGCAGAACCTTGTATGGTCATTATTGGAGCACAGTGTTTGAAAGATGCTTCTCCTCAGATCAATGGCTCATATAAACAGAGTTAAACACAGTGCTCCTCACTCCTCTTGCTACTCCTCCACCTTAGTCTCTGTGGAGAAAAGCTAAGAGAAGACTCTCTGAGGATTGGGCTTTGTCGGGGACACACTGACAAGCCTGCTTAAACTGGCAGGATCTCAAAATGTAGCCTTGTGGTCCCCCGATCCACAGCTTATGCTCCCTCCCTGTGACAGATCACTCTGCATTTTGATGCAGTGCCAGGCATCCCCCTTGACAGAAGGGTAGGAATGGTGCCCAAATTTGGGGGTGTTGTGTAGCAGTGAGGCTATAAACATTAAAGCCAGGCTTGGCCTCTGGGCCAGAGACGGAGGGAGTGAGGGCTTCAGTCATTGTAGGACAGCTGGCAGGGACGTCCTGCGGCCATCAGCAGCCCCTCAGCAACCCACTGACACTACCTGCTCCCCCTGGACGGATTAAACTGGCTGACATCTGAATGTGGATGACTGTGCGTTTGCGTGTATGTGTGTGCATATTCTAGAGTGTGTGAGAGATATATAGCACTCGCTTTTAGATGAGGAGAGGAGACAAATTCTCCGGAGAAGGTGCTATTGTATCAAGTGCCTTGACTGGCACATGCTTGAACCTGACCTCCACAGCAACCAAGGAAACCACCACATACAGTAATCCTTTCAATTAGCAATACTCTCATCCTGGGTGAGCACTAATACCGCACAGTCCAAGGACTCAGCTGATGCCGCTCTAAGCTCACAGACTCCAGGCGGGTTCTTACCTGGGGCACAGTTGTCGACGAGGGCTCCCAGGGCTTTGCCATCCCTCCAGTCCCGGTTGAAGTTGTTGATGGGCAGCTGGGGCACCTTGTTCTGTATCCAGCCCAGCAGGCGCTGTTTTGGGGTCAGCTTCTTGGCCTCCTCGTCATCCTCGTCCTCCCACATGGGCATGGAGATGGAGTAGTGAAGGATGAGAGTCCAGATGAGACCCAGGATCAGCTTCAGATTCCCATCCACAATGGCTTTACTGTCTGTAGTGGGGCAGTAAAGAAAGAACAGAATTCAACAGGATGTATAATATATCAAAGTTTAATAAACCATGTACTTTTGATCATATTGGATTCAGGAGGTTTATATCTTAGCTGCACGATATCTATAGTCATCAGTGACCAAAACAAAACCAAAGTTCAGCCATAATAAATTCACCACCAGGATCAACACAGTAGTGTAATACATCAAAATTGTCTTTCCTTCCAACTCTGCAGAGTTGACACGGCTATTCTGAGCAGAAACAGACAATGATGATTGATTGCTGATCTCATACTCCCCACTACTTCCCCTGAGTCCCCTCATCCAGGCATCTGGCTGAGGACTCCTGACAATCTGTCATCCAGTCACAATTGGACTCTGAAGACAGTGACAGCTGAGCATATGTGGAAATGGGATCCTCTGCATAAACACCACTTGGATTTCAATTACCTCCAAAGTGCGTTGAAAACTGTTATCTTTAGAACCGTATAAATCAAATAGCGGGGTATTTCATTAATCCTATATTTAGACTGGATTCACCAACCATAAGCACACAGAATAAGGGAAAGGATAATTCTCAAGTAAACCATTAAAAATATACTATAATTTTGCTGAGAGACTCAAACTTTTAATATCCTCAAATCAATAATATATTTAAGTGTTATCATCCACTGAAAGAGTTAAGGCACGAATAAAGGAGGGATTTGATGTCAGCTGTTTATCAAGCTATAACATTGGGACTATTTATCTTTTCCTAGGTCAGCGGCCCCTACCAGGCAGCGTTTGATGTGTCACTGCTTGACTGGCACAGGCAGGTGGCACGGTGTGGCACAGTGTGGTTTTGATCCTGCCATCTCTTTGAAAACAACTGTGTAGTCAAACACACATCTAGCAAATAGTCTCCGGTTACACACTGTGACACATGTGCAAATAGGCCTGTGGGGATTTTTTTTTTTTTTTTGGAGTGTCCTTTGGTCACATTATCTCAAGAAGCTTGTCCTGACCCAGTGGAGCTGCCTGGAGAGAAAAGGTGTTGGGAAACAAAATGCCACTGTTATCATGACCTGTTTCTGTCAAAGCTGTCTGACCTACTGTGCAACTGTATGGTTGCAAATCCAGACATCAGCCCCAGACACACACACATACACACACACACTCCTGAGTATTAACTCTTAGACATACTGTCCCAAACACACACTCTGCTACTTTTGAGGTGGGATCTGTCATTGTGACCTTTGCCCTGAGTGACACTGGGACAAATCTGAGCTTATCACTGAGAGTTCTCCCCAGTGCCAGGACTCACACACTCACTCACACACATGCACAATCACCTGTGTGACACACATATTAACCTTCACAGCCCCACGCTCAAAGCCTCGGCCACACTGGGAATTTCACCCAAGTGTGTGGGAGGGCCATCAGTCACCAAAACAGAAAACCGCCCTGTCAGAATTTTAATAACCATTCTCCTGTGTGAAATATGGGTTTGGGATTGTCTAACGTTGTATGATTAATAGTCATAAGTCTTCAAACTACAGTATGATCTTCTAACATCATAATGCTATCGGGATCTCCTCAGACTGAGATGCTTTTGAGATGTGCCAGGCTCACTTCGCACTTCTTGTGACTCTCTGGATGTGACACAAATTCCACAAATCCACAACGACTTTATGTGATTGGGGATCGGAGTGCAGACCTCAGCTATCTGTGCCACAGTCACAGATCCGAAATTAAACCTTGGATGAAAGTCGCTCTCCTCATATACCTCTATAAACTCTACGCACACTCTCCTCAGCCCTACTATTCCCTGCAGATTTTGTCTTACCTGTCCCTATTGTTCATGGGTGTGGATGGAGAGCTACTGGCTGTCATCATAGAGCCCCATGCCAGTCACTCTGACCCCTGGCCTGACAGAGAGGAGCATGTGTGTGTGTGTGTGTGTGTGTGTGTGTGTGTGTGTGTGTGTGCGTGTGTGTGGGTTTCTGTGACTGTGAGAGTGTGTCATTCCCATTAGCACAATCCTAGTGAATTTCCAGGCCATAGGTTACCCGACCGCTGCAGTGGGACTAAGCTCATTGTGTACAATGGACCCAGCAGGCCCTGGCCCTGGCACAGGCCAGTGATCTCAGTGGCACCTCTCCTGGGTTTCCAGCTGTGTGTGCCTGTATCACCCCAGGGTGTCAGCCTGGGGTGCAATACAAGTGGCAGCTATAGGATGTGCTTCTATTAGTAAAGAAATGGGTGCTGTCTTAAAAAATGATGAGGATGAAATGGTTGTACTGGTTTAGACTATGAAACTTTCAACCAGTGGGCCTGTTTATTATAATGCGTGTAACTTGAAAGCATAAAACATTATTAATGAACTGTCTTACTATTGATCCTCTGTGTAATAACAAAATCAAAGGGTGGGTCAGCCTAGTAAGTGATTATGCCCTCATCTTATTATAGGAAGCATTTAAATCCCAAAACTGACTTACCTATTGAGACTAATTTGATATGTTCTCTGTCCAGGAACTCCAGCGCCACAGAAACATTTTCCAGTTTCATCTGTCGGAAGTTGGGTCTGGTGTGGTGCTTTCTGTACATTTTCTTCTGGCTCAGCACCTCCAGGAGCGAAATGAGCTTCAGCCCATCACTAAAATCCCGCTGGAGGTCGAGGATGTTCTTGTTGACGCACTTGAGGTGCTCGTTGCACCACCTGGTGAAGGTGTTCTGCTGGATCTTCTTCCATGGCGCGTCCTCGGCGAGATCCTTTTCCGTGGCGGGCATCTCGTCGTCCTCTTCTTCCCCAAAGTCGGTGGCCTGGTAGTACTGTGGAGGCAGCTGGTCGTCGGGGTAGTTATTGCTCATCATGACGGTGTTTTCCGTGTCCACTTTTATACCGCGGTTACACCAAGGTGTTGAATTGTGTGCTCGGCAGCGCGAAAAACTTTAGCAGGTCGATGGCAAAGCGCGCGCTCGTGGAGAAAAGTTCAAACTTGGAGGACTTTAAAAAGTAGACTGGAGACTTTTCGGGTGTGCTTGCGAAGAAGCCGCTTCTGTCAGGACGGTGATGGATTAAATTATCCGATTTACAATGTGCAAGGCAGTTGGTCCTCCGTCTTTTTTTTAATTGGCAGCCTCTTGACAAATGTTGTCGTTGCTTTCTAATGGATGGCCCAGAGAAGAATGACGCTTTCTGAAAAATGGAGTCCCGTGGCAGGTGAGCCGGAGCAGTTTTACGCACAGTTCAGTGGAGTTGAGTTTGAGCGTGTGTTAAACTTTAAGGCAGAGGGAGGCAAGAGATGGGTTTATAAAGGACCCCGGGCCACGTCACACAGTCACTGTAATCATAGACTATTTGTAAATCCATAAGGATAACGAGAGTGAGGATTGGTTTACGAGGAGGATGGGGCAGTGATTGGTCAGACCCCATGCAGCGCAACAGTTGCGGCAGTGCTCCTTATTTTTAGGCGCTCCTATTTGGGTGTTTGGGGGCTGTGACTTCTCGCTCGTTGTAAATGTGTGTCATGTTCAAGGTCCAAGCAGTTGAACAATTGCACTAAGAAAAGAAAGTGAGAGATGGAGTGATTTTGTAAGGGCAGTCAATAAGTTGATCCACAGTGTGAACCGTCAGAAAAGTGTGCATTCACACGTTTCATGCCCCCAGCAAGGCCTCGAAGAGAGACATTTCAAACCATGAGGTCAGCCTGGTAAAGATGAAGCAACTGCATTACGTGTGTTTCGCAATTATCTGCCACCTCTGGGTGAAATATGCTTGCATTTTCCATGTAGACACTTTGTAAAGGCCAATACAGAGTGTTAGGCCTTGATGCCTTGAACTTGTAACTCTATTTAGGGAAATGATTTCTTTGGGTTTTCATGTATGTCATCTTTTATACAGATCATCCAGCAGTGACATTTTGCACTTAAGAACAGTAGACTATAGAAATATGTCCACTTATGCCACCCACCAGGTCTGAGGTGCATTCAATTTCATTTCACTCAATTTTAAACGTAGATTGGAGCCACAACTCGCATAAAACTGATGCTCTTCATTCTCAATGATGTCTATTCAGGCTTTTCAGTAAAAGAAGAAGAGGAAATTTACTTTTTAAATTGAGTTACTGATTGAAATTAAATTGACCCCAATGCTGACTTTCAAAGTAATGATCAGTTGACAACATGTCAGCAGTTATTTGGTGATAACCAAGGCCTTGTATAAATATACGGACATACATTGGAGCAGTTATTACTGTATATATGTATATGTTCATGGAATAGAGTATACTGAGTCAGCAGGCTATGCAAAAAGATTATATTCTGTTAAAACTTGTGTGTGTTTTCAGGTTCAGGGTCTGTCATGGTGGGAGTGTTGTGACTCAGCACTCAGTGACATGGCAGTGACACCAGCCTCCAATACCATTCTTGACAAAGTAGTGGGAGGTAAGAATAACTGTGACACATGCAGGGGGCATGCTCAGGATACTCATTCTCAGACTGGACACAGATAGGAGTCCCCTTGTTGATCTCATACCATGTAATAAGATATTCTTTAAGCACTTTTTGGCTCGTATCATTTCCCACCAGTGTGATGGCATCCGAGCAGCAATTCCACATACAGACCATATGTAATAACTTACTATTTATTGGGTTGTTACAGCAGAGTAAGTCAGCTTAATGCTGACTTGAATCATGAGTCAAAATATCAAAATGAAAGGGGAACAAAACTCAAATAAATACTGAACAGCCACTGTTATCTTTGGTGTATGACAGTTCAATGAATAGGAAATATACATGTGAATAAGTCCCTAATGCTAAAATACACAAAAATGCATATATTGTGACCTGGATATTGTTAACTGGTAGGCTTGTTCAAGTTTTGACACTCAAACAATTTAAAAGTTGTATTTTATTGCAGTGATAACAAATCTGAACCAGGAGAAATACCCCTGAACCTCCCAAAACACGCCTGTGGCTATGCTGCCATTCAGCATTTTTACCTTTTCCAATTAGTTTTTTCCCCATTAGTTAGTTTGTTTATATGTCTGCCAGCAGGATATTTGAAAAACTTCTGAAATGATTTCCATGAAATTCGATGGATGGACAGACCTCGCTCCAAGGGGCAGTTAATTAGATTCATGCAATGGGACCAAACTGAGATTTCCCTCATGAGATGATCATTGTTTTTTATAACTATAAATATTTTATAACTATAGCTATTTATAGATAAGAGGCTTGAATCCGAATCTAAAGGGTATATTTGCTGGGTCAAAAAATCAGTTTAACTGAAACGTTTATTGAGTTAAACTGTTTGTGTAACAGCATGTAGGTGAAAGGTTCAGCACTGGCATAGTTGTTCGCTCGCCAAATGGTTTCTACCTCTTCATGGAGCTGCACAAATTTATTGTATGAGTTTTAATCATTAATAAGTTGTCCTTGAACGCGGCGCAGATCGTTAAGCATCAACTCCAGTCAAGCTACTTTTAGACAATTAACTACAGTTGAACTCAGTAAACTATGAGTCTTGGCAGTGGAGTAATGAGTGTAATTTAGAAGCCTTCATCAACAACATTGACACGCCGGTCCTCGCCGTCTGAAAAGAATCCGTGTCTGAGAGTTTATGACAGGCCTCCGGAGTGAAGGTTATTAATAACCATACAACCCATGTAATGTGATGCCAGGAAAGAGACGGTTGTCGCTCAAGATGACTGCTGATGATTTCATGAATGGGATTCCTTGATACCTTAAACCTTGAGTCTGTGATAGCTAGTGAGGTCACGTCCCAGGAAAAGAAAGTGCTCAGGCATCATGTGGAGTGAGTATATTTATTTTGTCAAGTCATTTCGAGTACAAAATAGACCTCCAAGTAACAAAATAGCCACAACTTATATTGAAAACGACAATTCTATCAAGAAGCAAAGCAGCAAGCTGAGAAACATTGTGCAATATAGAGGCGTGTGACAGTACAGAATGTTAAAGTTACTATCCATGAAATAGATGTAGAAGTAACATAGAAATGAGACAACATTCATGTGTCCTATTGCAGTCACTGGGAACTGACCAGCTATTGCAGTTTGATCAATTTTTAAATGAACAGTGACCATAATTGCAGTCCATTGGGCGATTGTTTCCTTAGTGTAAGGTAGGTTCATTTGCAGAAAAAATGTTGGTGATGCATTGCTTATCCAGGTTCAGTTTAATGACATGATTTCAGAATATATTTCAATACATATGCAAAATAGTGAGTCGGAAAACCAGGATTTCTAATGATCTTGCTGGCAACTAAGATCAAATGCAATCTATATGCATGCAATGAGTACACCACCATTGAACACAGAGGTACTGATAATGATTAGTAATGCTAGCAGTTCTTGTGAATAATGCCACCATAAACATTTATATAGCATATAATTTGGCTATCAAATATACAACGCTTTCTCAAAATAGAATAAACTTTCTACAAAGCTAGTACAAATGGATTTAAGAAATATTTCTCCCATAGTACTATATTTCACATCTGACTATTTACATCAAATACAAAGTAAGAGAAACAACATAACCAACATAAATTAAATATTGTTCTTCCATATGTATTGTAGCATGCACTTTCAATTCTAAAAGATAAATTTACTAAATCACAAAAAACATTTCACAAATGTATTGTAAACAGTAATTTTTAAACTCCTGCCAGATCTATTTTTTAATTAACAGCAAGGAGAACAATTAAACTGTGACACACTCCCAATTATATACTTCTGAACCGTATCGATTCTGAATATGAATTTAGAAAATGCCCTCAGCAAATCAGCTAACACCTCTCTCTCACTTCAGCTACATCAGTCGGGCCGAATGCCAAGCTGCCTTTATCACATCTGCCGTTTCTCACACGAGTCAAACCATCAATAAACAAGGGAATCCTGACAGTCAACATTATCACGCTGTATAACCGGAACAATCTGGGCTCACCAACAACCTTAATGACAATACTAAAAGCAAAGCCACGTAAATCCTGATGAAAAAAAAGATTTCTTCAGAGCAGAGTTGAAACCAAAGAAAAGATTTGATAGTACGTTGGTGCCAAGCAGGATAGCTTAATGGTGGCAAAGTTTGTTCTCAAGCTTACTGAATTGTGTTGACTAGCAGATAACAACAAACCCTATAAGTAAAATGATGTAGGTGTAGGCGTCATATTTCAAACTGTCGAACGTGAACAGTCGAAGATGAATCAGCATGCTGCATTGACTGCCTGGTTTGTGGGTTCACAGACAATTAAAGGGGAGGATTGTGTCATTTTTAGCCTCATACTTCATATCGGTCACATACAAGACAATGCAGAGGCAGGCAGAGCAGACAGGGTCTGTGGCTATAAGGACACAAATAAAAACACACTGTGAACAAGCGCTGGCCCCACCCATCATAAGGGAAGTCACAGTTACACCACAGCAAAAGCATACTTATTGTTATCCTGGTGTTGGGTAGGGCAGAGTAACAGCTGCAGAGTGGTAGTAGATAGTTGATTTGGTAACATCTAATTTGATGTATTTTCCATTACAAACATGTATTTGTTATTGCATCTACAATTTTTGAGGGAGAAGCATAGGGTCATTGAAAGTTGATTGCTTTTGATCATCATAAACTTTGCAAGACATGCATTTTAAATTGTCACTTTAACAAAAACACATATTGCTCTTTCTATTAGCTTTTTAGGGGCTTAGGAACAATAGCAATGTCAGTGCACTAAGTGTCCGGAACATGTTTGTCGTTATTAGCAAAGACGACTACAAAAAATATTTGAACAAATAAATAAATAAGGGTTAAATAAACGGAGAACCATTTGGTACAAGACATTCATTATCATAACCTCAATTCGATCACATTGTCAGCTAGGCAAGATAAAATAATATCCACAGACACAGAGGAGGAATGGATAGACGCAGCACTGGCAAACATTTAGTGGAGCGAGATCGGCCTTCATTTAGCCTCTCAGTGGATCAACTCATCGCGATCATTGCCATCTTCTCATCCCGCGCCCGTCGAGCGAGATCATTCTCATCTTCTTTTTTCTGCACGTACCGTCTCATTTGAAACAGCTTTCCACAGGCCTCTTCCACCACGCAGTCGTCAGTTCAGTGACATATGTATATCTATTACATATTTCCAGTTCAATCTAAAGACATTGGCAGGAGAGAGTGAGGGCTGGTCTGAAGCAAGGTGTCTGTCCTTGTGCAGTTGTTGCCCATCGAGTCAACATCGGGCCGCAGCTCTCAACAAGCAAGTCATCATTAGTAGCACTGCTGTGGCGGCAGTGACAGTCAAAATGGGGCTCCAACCTACCTCACTCCCCTGGGGACAGACAGGTGGGAAAAGAGAGGGTCACGTGTCAGTATAGGTAACCCCTATCAGCCACCCGGAGACAGACAAACATATTGGAACTACAAAATGACTAATTTAGTCAGTGACAAATTAGAAAACCTCCTGTTATCACACAGCAATTTGCCAAACTGCCCACCCGTCTATCCCTATCTTCCATTAATGCTTGATATAATTAACTGTCTTCATACCCTGAAGATTTTTCCAGACATGTTTGGCAGTTTTTCAATTTAGACCCCACCTCCTCCACCACCAGTCTAAATGAATCCTGAGCAACGAGGATGCCCAGTGCTACACATCAATCATTATCTATAAGACACACAGAATTACGCAGCAGATAGAGATAAGCTCCTCCCATACCTTGCTCTCTGGGACGCCAGCTCCGACAACCAGCACCAAACCACAGCCACTATTACAATCATTCCTATGAAGGGGATGGAGAGAACAGGGTGCTCAGACGGATGGATGAAGCTCTGAGGAAGGAATAAAAAAAAAAACACAAGGACCATGGGGGATGGAGGGAATGAATGAACAGATGGATGAAGGTAGCCAAATAATAAACACAAGGGTCTGACACATAAATAAATGGACTGCCAACACTGCTACAAATCACTATGAAATCAAAAATATGACAGGATTGATGGCTGTGGTATAAAGGGGGAGGGCTGTGATGGAGTGATTTATATTTTCTGTTCACCAAAACAAAAAACAAAAAAAAACAATGCATGGCAACATAATATCATCTGGTACAATCCAAGTCAATGTGAGCATGTGTGAGCATTCCTGTGTGGCCTTTATTGGCTGTGCATAAAGTTAGAGTGACAAAAAGAAAGACAATACACTGTGGACACATGTCACATGAAAAGAACAAACAAACAGAATGAATGGCATGCCTAACATAAGGTCTTGTTCTTCTCCCTAACCTGATTTTATATATAGTTTGTATAATTGTAGTTATTTTTCCATAACTAAACTTACATTCTACAGGCTGAGAGGTCATGGACATTCAGAGAACAAGGACAGCATCAGAGACAGGCACGGGTAGACAGTTTGACACAATGCAGAGACAGCTCATCACTACTGTCGCGGCAAAAACACGTAACTGCAGTCTTGGTGGTTTTATTTTTTGATTTCTTCTTGAATTAAAAAACCTTACCGGTCCTATTTTGTCTGCTGGTAAATAGTTGTGATCATATCTGGCACAAATATTGGTTGCATAAGTGTGTACAGAATATGCTTTAAACAAAAATTGGAGTGAATAAAGGTAAGTTAGTTTTTATTCTCAGCTAGCCACCAAAGCAGACTGTGATGTGAACACACTTACTCATCTGATATTTGTGTGAGAGATACAATCGTGGCTGTTGACAAGAGCTCAAAATAGGACTAGTATGGTCCTATTTTGAGTACATGGTCATATGTATTGCATGGACTTAATCGGCCCTCTTAGGTATCAGTGGAAAAATGGGTGTTGTTTTCTTGATCCCTGAGAAACTTGCAGTTACGTGTTTTTGTCCAACAACAGATACAAAGTGCTGCTGTCACAGAGAGGTTAGGACACAGACACTGTGGGGGGGACGGACCCCAGCCTAAATAACTGCATACATATTGATATGAGCTGACAGGCCAACTCAGTTCATATCAAAACATATATTGCTGCAGCATGAGATCTAGACACATAAAATGCGGGCCCAACAGACACACAGATACAGTAGGTGTAATGCAAAGTGTATTGTGTGTTAGTTGACACGTGCAAAGATAAAAGCTTCGTATTTCTTCCTTCATGTGCAGCCCAGGTCTGGGAATTCCTAAAACTACTTTGAGATCAAGTTCATCTTTATTTCATGAATATGTAACAGATAAATAACTGGAGCAACAAGAAACATAGTGCGCAGATGCTTAAGGGATGTCCAGTCCTGAATACAAGGGCAATTAAAAAATCTAAAGGTCGTAAAACAAACAAGTGAAACAAGTGAACAACTCATTCTGATATTTTCCCACTTAACCCTAGTGCAGTCTGTCCGTCCAGACAGTTTCTGTGTGATTTGGCTAAGTTTCCAGTTTGCCATGATCTCCCCTGTCTCCTGGCAAATTGTATCTATCTGCCTCTAACTCACACTCGCTGCCGATGTTCTTTGGCAGGAAATAGTTCCCAAGAAACTCTTCACCCCCCGAGGGCAAAGGATTATGCCAGGTAGCTTTGTCATTGTTTTTAGAAAGAGCTGTTGCTGTTTTGCTTTTCACATGTAAAATGTTGACAGTTTGAGCTCAAACTGAGCCCATCCATGCTATGTGTCCCATTGTATTAGGGTGCCAGAGGAGAAGGAAGACCTTGACTAGAAAACCTCATCAAATAACACAGACATTGCTGGGATGGATACACTGCAGTAGGGGTAAGTGGGAGAATATATATATTTTTTTGTATTTTGGGTGAATTTTTCCATTAAAATCAGCCCTCAGGTTCATCACACTTTTGACTCCAGTTATGCCTGCGGCCCTTTGGCCCCTGACCCCATACCTGAGCGCCCCCAGACAGCTTCTCCAGCTCCGCCTTGCAGCGCTGCAGCTCCTCCTCCAGCTCCGCTCGCTCCCTCTGGCTGCTGTCATACAGCATCTGCAGCTGCTGTAGCTCCGTCTTCAGCCCGTCACACTGCAGGACACAGCGGCCAAACACATTCATTCGTTTCCTCCTATTAACCCTGACTGACTGACTGGCACTTTGACTGACAGCTGATTTTATGCAGAACTGACACAACACTGCATAATTAAATATAACTTGGTGCACTGTGCTTATAGGCCATCATGGCTAATTATGTGACAGTCATATGGCACGGCAAATGAGTCGATGCCTCAATACAGTTTTGCTTTGCTTTTGTATTAAATGAATGGATTTTGATTAAATTATGTTGATTATATCTCAGGCTCAGTATTGAGCCTCACATTTTTATTTTAGAACATGTGGGTCAAATAGTATTTGCAGATAGTTTTCATGTTTTTTAACCTACTTACTCTAGGTGCCAGATGGGTAGCATATGCCAAATTTGACAACAGAGTCAGTGCCAGAAAGTTTAGGCAATCACAGCACTGTATTTGAAAGTCAATTTGGTATATTTTTCAATGATTGAAATCATACATGGAACTGGCACTATCTGTATTGTTCTGATACTGTAAAGCCCCCCATCTGGTAATCCATGCATCTTAAACCAAAACCAAAATAATGTTTTTTGACGCAGATTATTTCCAGGACCTGTGCTGTATTTTGCTCTTTCAATTTGTAGCTGTGTAATACAGTAGTAATCCACTTAGGCATTATGCTGTACCTCTCTCTGGACCTGTGAGGCCTTCTCCTCTGCCTGTTTCAGCTGGTCCCTCAAGGAAAAGATCTCCCCTATGCCACCGGACCAGCTGGTTGGTGTCATGGGCTTCCCATCAAATGAAATGTTCTTCTGAATGGAGGCATCCACCAGGCGACAGTTGGTGCGCTCGGACTGGGCCATGGTCATGTAGCTCTCTGCCATGGCCTCTTCTGAGTCTGTCCCCATCTCCTTCCCCTCTGTGCCCTCCACACCATCATCTTCTTTCAGGGAAAGGTAGACACTGTGGGAGCTGCAGGGTGGACACAGGAGGTATTGCTCAAGGATACATTATTTAATCTAATGGGTAGTTTCAGCCAGGCAATCAGATCGTTAAAAGACAAGTTCCAGCTGTGTTGATAATTCCCATGAACAAAGGCTAGCCATGCTTTGTCACAAATGGAAGTGGTTGCTATGGTAAATGCTTTGATAATCAGGGGGCTAGTTAGCTTAATTTCTCCCTCATTTTTTTGTTGTTATGTATTCAGTGGTGGAAAAAGTCCTCTTGCACTTTATTGAATTAATAGAATTCCCTCATGGAAAAAATCTTCAATTAAAGTAAAAATCCAGCACTGAAAATTGTACTTTAGCATAAATATAGAAGTCTTAGCAGTAAAGTGTGCTTAAGTATGAAAAGTAAGTCATCATCGAGAAAAATGTTTCATTCAGCATGTTGTTGTTGATGCAATAACCTGTAAGAAGTATTTTAATATTGTAGGTCTAACTGCTCCATATACTGTTAGCTATTTTCAACTCTAACAAGGCAGCATATTTTGTGTTTTGCATGTAAAAGCAGAGTAACTACTAACAGCAGCCACTAGATAAATGTAGTGCAGTAAAATGTGCAATATTCCCTCTGAAATGTAGTGCAGTGTAAAGTATCAAAAATGGCAATACTCAAAAAGTACCTCAAAATGGTACTAAAGTACAGTACTTGCATAAATGTACTTACTTGCCACCTCTTGTAACTACTATATAAAGGCTGTAGAGAGTGACCTTGCTGTAATTATGAGTGTTTTTTTATTTATTTTTGGTGATGTTTATGGTACTTGGCTGTGGTTTGAACCTAGCTGCGTCACCATCATACCCACAAGAGCAGCCAAGAACACCCTTAAAAGATTATTGCTATAATCAGTGCTATAACTCGTGATCACTCATACGGTATCACAAGTTTATCCCAGTGATTCAACAGGTGGTCGCTGCTTACTAAACGGGACATGGTGTGAGTGGATGTGGGTCAGAGGCAGGACTCCAGAGGGTGTCCCCCCTCCAGCTCATCCAGTGGGCATTTTCTGATTACTGAGCTGCCATTGACCTCTCACCCTGTCCTCTGTCTCTGCAGCAGCTGCAGCCTCTCGGATAGACGTCTGTTGTCCTCCTTCAGGGTCTGGCACTCCTCCCTCAGCATACGGCACTCCTCCTTCAGCAGGCCCACATCACCTGACAGCACAGGGATGGTCACAAATACAGATATTAATGCGAAGTGTATGTCATCTTTGAACTGCTGAACTGGAGGCTCCATTCCAGCATGTATAGGTACATCACATTAAATAGAAATATATCAAATATAAGTTAAAAATGTTTGGATTCGTAATACATCTTGGATGACATTCTCATGAAAGACCTGATGAAAAGGCTTGACAATGAAATCCTATGAGCAGGTCATTTTACGTATGCCCCTGACCTTTAACCTTTTTCTGTGCATACACATCCCGCGGGCCTCAGTCGCTCCCTCCCTCCCTCAGGCTCAGCCCAGAGCGCCACAGTGATATCATGTGTTGGAAGTATGTGTCTGACATGCAACAGAGCCTTGCTTCACTCCCTCTCTAACACTTCATGACTTCACTCCCCTGGTATCTCAAGTACACACACACACACACACACACATTCACATACACGCCACCCCCCCTTGATTCTCTAAGCCTCAGCAGTGCAGGCACATTTTTAATTTGTAATGTTTATTAAATCCCAGCAATGATTTATGTACTTGGCTGTGAGATGCTAACCATGATGTGAGCCTGCAATAAGAAAGTCCACAACCTCATCCTTTGGTTTCATAATATCCTCAAAGACTGACTGTCTGTTATTGTCTGCTAGTGATGAGGTGAAAGTTTTATGGATGTACATTTCATAGCACAGCCACAGACTGTAGGTCTGTGTTTTTGCTGTAGCCTTCTCGCCGATGGCTGTTTACATAAGGTGTGAAGATAAAGACTGACTGTTTAAGCTTCCCCTCCTCTGTGTTTTGTTCGTCTCTGATCCACCAGTCGAAACATAACCTCCTCCTGCACCTGGTTAACACCTTTTCCCTATCCTCCCTCATCTTTTCTAGGTAATTATTTTCTCCTGATCTCTCCCCTCTCTCACCCTCTCTCCTCTCTGCCTCCCTGCGCTGGCTCTTCATGCTGATCTCGGCCCGCAGCGTGGTGATCTCCAGCTCGTACTCCTGGGCCTCGTCGCTCAGGCGCTGCAGCTCGGCCCGCCGACGA
>OMKZ01015199.1:0-14246 GCA_900302535.1 Neoniphon sammara | reverse complement strand
TCTGTTAAATGGAGACTGTGCCTTTTGATATATTACCCCTCTTTTTCAGAGCAGAAGGTATCTCCACATTTAAGTTGTAACCTCATCATAATGAGACTGTATAAGAGGCTTGAATAAGGACAAATCTTCTGTACTCCTCCCTCTACCGGTGTAAGCAGCCAGCAATCGAGTCTGAACCAAACATTCAAACTCAATTCAATGCAAATGCTATGTTCCCTTCTGAAACACCTGCTTTTCTCTTAAAGGAGAAGTCGATGCTTATGAGTGAGACGCAGAGCGCGCTCAGCAGAAAAGAGCAGTACAAGAAATATAAATAACTGCAGCTGTCCTACAGAGTTATTCGTTGCACATTTCATTTATGATATCAGCATTTTCCCCAAACATTTACAGCACAGGTGCAGCACCCAGGCTCAATCCCTGTGCTCCTCCACTAACATCATGAAGAGGTATTTATTTTTTCAATAATGCTTGCAGAAATTTGAAGCTGTCATTCACCCAAGAACGGCCATGTTGTTCAGGCCAGGTTAACTGATGTCAAAAAAGGTTAATGATGTTGGGGTTTGACTCAGCTTAGAAAACAAATTAACAATAATTTGATTGTTCAGGGCTATCCGTTACATGTTTCCTGCAACTTTCATCAAGGAAGTGAGTCACAATGCTGGGGAAAAGTGGGTTTAGTTTCACTTTTTTCAGTAAGACAGGACTGATCAGCACCGCAGCGATCACCATGGATCAATATAGTGTCCTCCTGCTGTATGAAGCAGAACACAGTTTATAATTCACAGTGATGCTGCTCAGACTGCACAGGCCGAGAGTAAAGTGAGGTGTGGCTGAGAGAGAAGTACAGGCAGGATGACTAACCACTGAAGACTGAGCATCACAAGGCTTCTGCAAAATCTGAAAAGATGCACTGCTGTATTTCAATCTCGTTGAAGCAGGCAATCTAGCCAATTAAAATGGGATTAACAAATAGCCAGCAATAATGTTTATGTGTGTGTGTGTGTGTGTGTGTGTGAGTGAGTGTTAAATGACGAAGCTTCTAGTACATTCAACAGGGACGTCCCTCTGTTTTCATACTTACGTCCCAGTCCAGGATGCATATGATCTGACCATTCCCCTTTTGATGGCTCTGCAGGCTTACTAAATATGAAATTCACTCTCCCTGTGAGACATTTAGCACCTCTACTAACAACCATCCTGAGGAAACCCTGAGTGATTTTACTTTTACATCATTTGTGGTTTTCATTCAGTAAACACTGTCAAATTTAATAAGGCAATGTCTAGGTCATCCATCGGCTAAGAGCTATATTTTAACATAGTGACGGTTATATCTCAGTAAATAATTCCTGGCACTGTGAATCCTCGTTTTGTGGATGAGCTCTCGCCTGTCTATCTAACTCCCCTCCTGGCATGCAGCCTCTGTTACTAAGCAGAGTTCGGATGCAGGTAGAAAACTGCTGAGTCACTGGGGCTCGTCTGCTGCTGAGCCAATCTCCTCTGTGCCACAGAACCAGGGGGCAAAATTTGGTCCAGATGAGTTTGAACCACTATGGGTTCACCTGCCTCATCTGCAGCATGATTAAACTTACAATGATTTAGTGCCCTTTAGTATACTTGCATACTCTGCTTTATCTTTACTCAATAGTCAACATTTTCAAAATGATGCAGAAACACTGGCAGAGTGTTTGTCTCCAAGCTGTGGCTGTAATGTTCTCACTGCAGACATGAGTCAGGATGTAGCAGGAACAGAAGAGAAATCAGAGCAGAAATCTCAGATCTGACTCTACATGAGGGGAGTGGAAAACTTCTAGGTTTTAGGTCAGCTTGTCCTTGAGAAAGGGCAGTCTGACCCAAACTGTAAACACTTCTGTAGTGCCTTTCACTGCAGCTGTGTGTCTGTACATATTGTATGTGAAGGTGTACGCACACATGAACACATCCCCAACCTGAACCAGTAACCGCTGTGTATTACCAGAAAGCATGTTTACAGTTTACATGTAATCAGTGGATGCATGCTAAATGTAACCTATAGTGAATATACAAAAAGTGTTTTTGTCAGAGTATTGACAAAGCAGCAGCATTTGTATTGCCTCAGGGCAGCTGGTGGGGCAGTGACAGTCAGAGGTAGTTATATTAGGAAGAAGAGAAAACTGCACTGTACTGCAGTGAGACTGCAGCACAGGTCCAGAATGTCACGAGAGGAATAAAAGTAAGCACATGTAGAAAAGGTGACTATTATATTTATAGGAACGGTACAAAGAGCTGATTTTTCATTCTGTTTTCCATGTTCCTTTATAGTGTATCCAGGTTCCTGTTTTATTATTAATACAGCTACAGTAAAACTTGATGAAATTGAGGATATGTGTGACATTCAGTGAAATAACAGGATGCGGACAAGATGAAGTATGCTGGTGATTCAGAGTAAAAATGCTAAATGGAAGATAAAGGGATAAAAACATGATGTGCAAATCTGATGTTACACACTCTCTCTCCACTAGAACCAAATACTAATCACCTTTAGGACAAATCCTCTTCTAGGAGGCACTGCACACCTTCTTTCTACATCTGGCATTGTGCATTGACACAAATGTCAAGTCCTACTTCAACTTAATCCTCTGAAATCTATAATGAAGGCAATAAAATTCACCCAGGAGCTCCCTTGATGAGAGCTCTTCTACTGAGCAGCACTTAGAGTCTGTAGTCCTCGTCCTCACAATCTTTTCTCAAACACTGAAGCATTGTTCTGTGCTGCTGGCAAATGATCAGGACTCAGAAACACAGCTCTGTTTACTCTGTGGAAGTGACTGGAGGATGAAACATCTCTAAGAGAGGAGGTGGGAGGAGTCAGGGTCAATGAAATAACCTTAGTCGTTTCTACATGAAAATTGCTCTGCACTCACAAGCAGTGATGGGGAAGTGAGGATGTACCTCTGCCTTTATTGGTCCTGGATATTTGGATGACACCTCTTAAAATGAGGTATTGCATAATTGCCCCAGTGTTTTTAAAATTCTGGCAACATCATATCATCATCGCTTCAAAGTTGTTGTTTTTTCTGGCATTTCTGCTTTATTCCACAGCCACAGTAGAGAAAGATAGGAAAGACAGGGAAAGAGAGGGGGGATGACATGTAGCAAGGGGCGTGGGCTGGAATTGAAGCTGTACTGCTGTGGTGATCATACGTGGTACACGCTCTACGTGGTGAGTCACCGGGTCGCCCCATTTCATCATCAATTCTTTCATGTTTGTATACTGCACATCCCATATTGTAGATCACCCGGCTGTCAGTCCTGCAATGTCTCTTTGCTTGATGAAGTTTGAGTTTCCGTAGGTGCCACTGTTCTGTTGTGTCTGTTGAGCCATGCAGCTATTTCTGGTCCTGTTAAATATTCAGTTCTTCCTCTATTTATTCCAAATAAACTACAATTTAATGTAAACCACATCACTTCCCGTGCATTGGAGGATTTCTTCCAGAAAAGACTTATGCGACCCATACTATAATTAGAGGAGCAAATGTAAAATTCAATTTTTTAATAATAAAAAATATTGTCAAAAAAGCTTTTTGTTGAATGATGCAAAACTAACCGCCAAAGCCAAGTGGTGAATGGTGGTGGTTAAAGTTAAATTATGGTTAAGTGGTTAAATTGCAAAGTAATTAATTTAGTAGTCAGTACTGGCCTTGAATAAGAGGTATGGGCACATCCCTAATGGGAAAATAATCTGACTTTCTGTCTCTAAGTTGAGCTTTGGGACATATGGGTCAGGCTCAAGCTGCAGCTCAGGAAAAAACAACCAATGGGAAAGCAGTTTTCAGTGAGAGCACTGAAGTATTTTCCCATGAAGACTATAGCTTGCTGCTGTGGGTATTTTCTGCACAACGCTGTTTTTTTTCTCTACCCCAGGGACTCCCTACAGTCCCCAAATAACACCCTCTCTACTTTCATTTGTCAGTTCCCCCTTCTTTTTTCATCTCCATTTCCTTTTCATTGGCGTAATCTACTGTTACAAGACAGAGCGCTGCAGTTGGACCACTTTGCTCGAGACATTTTTGGCTTGGATTAAAGCTCCCTTCCCCAGTGCCACAGGATGGGGGTTGGGAGCACAGGCAATTTTCCACGGAAGTCTTGTCTGAGTAGCAAAGCCTAACTAACAAAGATAAATCCTCCTTTTCCACAACAATCCTTCCCTCACCAAGGAGTTGGATCTGGGTCACAATCCAATTCACCCTAAATTTGAGACATGGCGTTTTCTGAAAAGAAAACAGCAGGCAGAGCGATGATTTCCAGCAAAAATAAAAAACAACACGCAGTGTCTTTTAACAGGGATAGTGGATCAAATGGCTTTCCTGCTATTAATTCAACGACTCTGCTTTATGTGGCTGTGTGCAAATATACAGTGGGTGGCAGGGCTCAAAGTTGGAAGCTGACATCTGACATCTTAAGAGAGTCTGATGGAACTGGCAGAGCGCTCAGGTCTGAATTAGCTGCACATGGTGCCTGGAGAAGAGCAGAAGCAAGCTGAGCTCTCTGACACACATCACACCTAATGACCAAGAAATGACATCCAGCATGCATTTTTAGTGTGTGCACTGGCAAAATGCACAAAATCTGCAGCCATTAAGATGTAAAATGTTTACACACACAAGCACACGCACTTAACAAGAAACTCCCCACTGAGACCAATTGCAATCTTTCATCCACGGTGTAGCAGCCAGATGTGTCTCCCTCCCTCATCTCTGGTCCATCTGTACCCTCGCATAAAGCACACACGCACACACACACCACAAAACCATTGTGGCCTCTCCCCAGTGTCCCAAATACCCTCCTCAGATTTCCTATTCAGAGGTCTAGCCAGTGGAAATCATCAATGCCAGACTGAGCGGTGAGGCCAGTTTTCCACACTGTGACAGCCAATCTGCCAGCCATCCCAGATTAGCAAAGTGAAGGGAAACCCTGGTGACGTGCAGCTGGACAGTACCTGCCACAGAGAAGAGAGGCAAGAGGGGATCAAACAGGAATATCCCTGATGAGGAATAGACGACACAGCATCACCATCACCTGCTCCAAAATCATATTTACAAAACTAAATTTGTCCTAACGTTGTCAGAGAGCTTGAATGCACAGATTTGACATAAGTTCATAAAAAAAAAAATCACAAAAAAAGTTGAAGTATAGTCTAAAAATGTCAGCAGTAAGCCTGAAGAGAAAAAGCAGGTTGATTTCCAGTGGAGTTGAATGCATGAAATGGCAAACAACAGCGACATAAACATTTCAGGAGACCTCCTGCGCAAGAAGTTGTTTGATCTTCGGCTTGTGCTTTAGAAACAAGTCGAGTCTGCCGAAGGAAACAGGAGAGAGAAAACAAAAAGGAAAGAGGGGAGGGGGGATGTTACATAACAACACCGCTAACAGCAGCAGCAGCAGCAGCAGAACCGCCAACTATGTCGTATTAATAATATCTGGAACAGACTCATAAAAACCGCCCCATTTTCAAAGTAAATAACTTCTCCTGGCTGATCTTAATGAGCTCATCAGCGCTAATGGGAATCACCAGAGCATGCTAATGTTTTCATTGCAGTGTCACCGCCTGTTGCTTTTCATCAGAAAACACAATGAGGACACAAGTGAAAGCACCAGGATGACTCTGGATGGGTCTAACTGAGCGTAAGGGTCGACGTGTGAGAGAGCATGTACCTAGCAAAAAACAAGGAAAAAAAAGCACAAAATTCTGCTCGGTATTGCGTTCTCAACAGTTGATAGCCACTTAGTTTGTAGTTAAAACGAATGCTACACATGATCAAGGGTGATGAAAATATTAAAATATTTTATACACTATACATACCAAATTTTTAATTCAAGAATTTCACAAGGGTGAAATTTCCTAGTCAGCCTTGCACAGCCAAACTCTGATTTGTTTACCTTTATTGATCGGATCTGCCATCTGTCTGTTATTAGCTGTTTCAATGAGACTAACACATGACGTAGTATGAGAGCGCCGAAGCAGCACAAACAGAAGCAGCTGTTATGGTGAACGTGAGCAAGCATATTGGTGAGCATATCACCGGCTTGTTAGCATGTCAGTACGTGATTCTTGACATTTTTGTAAAGAAAACCTACATTGAAATGTCCTGCTGTAACAATAATAACTCCAATGTTATGATTACCTGCTCTCATTTTGATTGACAGTCAGCATATGTGCAACCTGAAGTGTTTCAAATATTTGTATAGAGGCTAAAAAAAAGAGCTGCATTAGAAAAACACTGAGTTACAGAGTAAGGTATCAAGTTGCTGTATTACAGATACTAAAAACACTAGTATTGGCTACGTTTTAAAAAAGTTGGTATTGACTTGGTGCCTAAATATCCTTAAGAAAATTCACTATGGCTTCCTGTGGTTTTTATGTGGTAACCACTGTTTAACTATAGTACTTTACGGTAACTGTGATTACTATACTCCAAACAATGGTGCTACTGTTACTACTTACTATGGTGCTTGATGCTAACTGTCTTAACCATAACATTACCACGTTTATTTAAGATACTTTATGGTAATTATGTTTAATTGGTAGTAATACTCTAGAAAAACAGTGATTAAACCATAGTATAACCATGGTTCAGAAATCATAGTTTTACTTTCCTCAAAAAAACAAAAAACAACACAGTTACCATAGTTAACCATAATTGCTAACCATAGTAAAACTGGTTCGTTTTTCTACGGGATGTGGCATCTCTACTTCCTAGCATGACAGATGCTACAGCGGAAGTGTCAAATTACACTGCGGTGCGCTGAAGGAGGCCATTAGTCTGTTTGATTAAACCATCTGTGAAGCCATTCTCATCCATGTGATCAGTTGCATCAGGCCATAAAACAGAACAGGAGGTGACAGCCTATATTGATGGGAAGAGTAAATGACCTTTTACATATATATATATATATATATATATCCAGGATGTCTGGCCAGGACACATTTAGCATTTAGCATAAACAGCCACAAATGAGGATAAGCTTTATAATCTGAGCTCTCCACACAAGATGCCAAGAGAATGACAGAGAGCACTTAAGGAGATTTGAGCAGCTGGATTTTAATTTGTGCAGTTAAATACTTCAATGATCTTTGGAAAGTGTTTGAATCTCTGGAGTGGACAGAAAAACGGAGACAAGAGCTGACTGGCAGGGAACAGACCGCACATGATCACTGTATATCATTATCACAGGTTTCAGTGTAGTGTGGACGGCTTTCTGCCTCTCTACACAACCAAGCTGTGATGATGAAAAAAAAAAAAAAAAAGAAAGACAGAAATGAAAAAGTTCTTTAGGGGATTATTGTAAGAGCACTGCGTTCTATTCTAGGCTAACAAGAGATGGTTCAATAGATTTCTGAGAAGACAACAGGCTGGTTTGTTTCAACCAAAAGGGGTAAAAATTTGAATAGCTTTCTTTCACAAAGAGATACATGCAGTCTCACCACCCACACACATACAAACTGGGAAGCAGTACAAACAACACACATGCACACAAGCACACAAACACAGACACACACGTACTTGGGCCAGCAGACAGCGTGTTATTACGGTGAGAAAATGCAGCATATATACTATTGTGAATTAACTGAGAAGAAATGGAGGAGATTCTGTGGAGACTCAGTGAGATACATGCAGTCTCCATGCACACTGTCACTCTGCAAATGCACTCTCTAATGATATCAATCTATAGTGATGCTACGGTGCAATAGATGTACTGCACTCAGCCTAATGTGCAGGATAAAGTGCCTGAGACTGAAACACAAACCTGCCTATTCTTCTCCGACAAACAAAGCTTCCGGAAAATAAAACCAAGCACACTGGCTGCCGTGTAAATGTTAATCATCATGGCCACTGCAGGTCTGTCGCTAGAGCTCAACGCAGGCTAATTCCTGCCAGCAGAAGCTTTATCAAAGTAAATACAGTTGCTTTTGGTTGATTGAGAGGAGGGGTTTGGTTCCACTGAAACTCAAATTGCTTTTCACAGAGGAGCCGTGAGTTGGGGAGGCACTTTGACCACTTTGTGCTACTGAACAAAGTCACTGAAAACAGAGCTAAAGGACTCAAAGTTTACAGAAAAAAAAAACCCCTGCAGACTCTGAAAGACGCTGATGTGGCAACGTTGAACTTCAAGTGAATACCAGATGATAAACATTCTACATGAGTTTTTTTTCTGAAAGAGCTGCTGGTCCCGTGGTCTTATATGATCATTTTGTCCAATAGATAATCAAATACTGCTAGTGCGCCTAAAGCTGGAGAGCGTGCACCTGTACCAAGATTGGATACAACCCAGAAAATGCGAGTATGATGTAGAGCAAAGTGTAGATACCTCCACATGGATAAGGTGGCTGTGCTTTCTCACTTCAGCTGTCCAGCACCACAGCACCATGATCTGATCTCAGCCTTTGTCTATCTTGAGGTTGCCTCAAGCTGATTTTTCAGTGATGTTCACGACATTTTGGGGATATACATCAGCATGCATTTTTGTTGCTGTCAAGGCGATGAGTTTTATTTAAGCCAACAGATGGAGGGAGAGAGTTCACTGGCTTCTTTTGAGAGGGAAAGCCTGGCAATGTGCTATTGTGTTTTCTCTTTCAAGGTGGAAACAGTGCAGATATCCATTAGACTTGGACTGCAAGATTTGATTTTCGCAAGGAATTTTTTTGTGAGCCCAAACATGACAAAAGTCTGAAACGGATGACAATATTCTAATCCTGAATTATTAATAACGGTATTTTAACAATACTTAAGAACCTGAGTCCCACTAAAACCCAAACAAATCTGAGAGAGGCCTGGTCTGGTTTGGGCATAAACCTCTTAAGCTCTATCTGTTCAGCTCTAACGTCTGTTTCTCCTCATATGACCGCCAATAAACACAGACCAAACACAAAGACTGATGGGAAACAAGGAGAGAACCAATTAAGAGAGACTTTCTCACGAGAGGGGGAAGAAGAAAATATTTCCACACATACAAAAACAAAGGGAGCCTGTTCTCATGTTGTCATCATGTTATTGTCCCTGTTTCCACAAATGGTAGATAAAGGGAGGAAGAAGAAGAGGCAAGAGGAGGCAGCTTCTCATGTTACTGGAACATCAAAAAGACAGTTAAAAAAACAGTTTGAAGGGGATAAGAAAAGTGCAGACTCTTGCACGAACAAGTTCAAAGGCCCCCGCTCACACACACACACCTTGACTTTGAGAAGCTTTGCCCCCGCTCAATATACCTTCGCCTCCTATCTCTTCTCCACAGGGAGACTCTGACAAGACCACGTGAAGTTTCAAGTGTGGTCGTGTTGACGCGCAGCAGACTGGAATTCCAGGTTAATCATTCAAGTAAGGGTAAATATAAAGCCAGTGTGTTCTTGGTTAACACTGAGAACAACCATAGGCAATGCTTTTGAATGTCAGCTTACAGTTCGATATGGAACAAACTACAGCAAGGAAAAAAGACTGGACACAGGTGTATCCAACGTAGAGATTCAATGTCCACCAAGGTAACAGGATTTACACGCATCTTACACCTAAACCACATTCACCCATTCATCCATAGACTCTAACAAGGAAACTTGTTCCATCAATGCCCTTTGAATGTGGCTGTCAACTTCCCAGCAGCTATTCATGTGTTTAAATGATAAAGAAATCTATCGTATTAGTGAGTAGCCTCATTTTGCTGATTGGTATCCTGTAAATCCTGTTTAAATAACATAAATATTTTAGATGCCCTGCATTTGATGCAATTTTCCGTTTTGCGTTTTAAAGCAGAGTCGTAGCAGAGACCAAACTAGTTTGTTGTTATCAGTTGTTTGAGCTGATTTGTGGGACAAAATGTGGAATGATAATGCCAGCTTATTCCACCCAGGCTATTTTCAGGTTAGTAAACGCTCTTTCACAGCTGGATGGCTTCATGTAACCATGCAGGATGTTAGCAACTGGTGAGAAGTGCCCTTTAAAGCAGGAGTTCTGATCTAAACAAGTCAAACTTCTCAGGTCAAGTTGGTGTTTGCACTCATTTGGAAAAAGTGGAGCTTTGGTCAGTCAGGAACTAGGTTTTATTCAGAAATAAAATGTATGTTGCATGCTTCTGCGCTATTTTACGCTTAAATCTTTGACCCATAAAGTTTCACCACAGATCACATTACCTGTCTTAAGTTTGGATTTGATATTGTTTTTTTATTTTTTTGGTATTTCTGCTTTATTGACAGCGACAGTAGAGACAGACAGAAAGGTTGGGGGAAAGAGACGGGACGATATGCAGCACAGGGCGCGGGCCGGAATTGAACCCGCGATGCTGTGATTACATGGTACGCGCTCTATACGGTGATCCACCAGAGCGCCCCGGGATTTGATATTGTTAATGACAAGCGATTTCATGAATGGGACTGAATGACACCTACAAGGAAGGCAACACCATTTTCATTTTAGCTAACTGTGTGATAAAACCATAAGCACATCCACAGCAGTCTCATAAGGGGGAGAGGCCAAGCTGGAAATGTGTAGCTAACTTTCGACAACAGAGAGGGAATCCATTAAAGCTGGTATAGGGTCCATTAGTGGTCAACAGTACCTGAAGCAGATGGTGTGCCAGTCCGTGTTGAGGGCCTGGAGGTACTGCTCGTCATAGATCCTCTGTTTGCATCCCGCACAAACGGGCAAGCTTCCGCCAGCTGCAGGACACACAACCACAAAAGTAATACACATGCAAAAAGTTAGAGATGAGACTGACACCAAAGGACATATGTACACAAGTTTATTTGCATGGCTGCAAAATTCTGCATGAAAGCAATAGCTTTGCTCATGATGACATGCAATAACGGATTATTTGTGTTTGCATATGTGTGTGTTTTCATTTTCCCACTTGGCTTCTCAGGCAAATCACCTCCTCTAGCTGATAAGCTCAGCTGAGGAACACCACAGATCCAGTGAGATCATATTGGTGAACTGACACACACCTTCAACATTACTGTTAGACCAGTAACAGAAAGCACAAATATATTCAACCTCTGACAATGAGCTGGTTCTTTCTAGTTGAGATGGCCAACAGACAATTTTAATTAGAGCAGATCAGACTGGAAAATTCTAGCCCAATCTGTGCCAAGTTAAAAAGTATTATAATAAGCCACAACCCTAAAAGCCCATAATATTGATAATAAATAATATTTTTCAACAACAGTTTTGAGCTGATCGAACCCGAACCCACTTGGTAAATTCAGGTTTGTCAGGTTTTAGCTCATTCTGGTGCAGGTCTTTGTGAAATGCTGCTGCTGCTGGGGGAACACACCAGGCTGTAGCTAGTGTTTGGCCAATTGAGCAAAACTGCAGCTATATAAACTATAACACCAGACAGCTAAAAATAGTTTCAGTGAAATGACTCTCATTAGCTGCAGACCAAAAAATTCCCCCCGATCTCTAATGAGGAAAATGGTTCTCATGATAAAGGAAAATGAGGGACAGTTTTCAGGAAAAAGCAATTTGGCAGATTTTGGAACAATTTATTCTGCAGTGCATTAAACAGAGAACACCAGTGTGTGTGTGTGTGTGTGTGTGTGTGTGTGTGTGTGTGTGTCTTAACGGCTAACGTAAATCTGAAAAGAAAAGATGGTGACAGCGAACAAACAGAAGCCATTAGACTGCATACTGTAGATATCATCACTGCTATAATTCATTTCAACGTGAACATATTAAAGCGTCACTCCATAATATCCAGAGTGACAGGTGGGAATATATCAAATGGATTAGGAATATAAAGATTGGGATTAGGTGCAGGATAAAGTCCAAATTTACAGCAAAAATGGAGAAATATTTGCACAAGAATATCTGCCTGAATAAAACCAGGGACGCACTGATACGACTTTTTCAATGCTGATACAAATACGGTGTCAAGGTCAAATTTTAAGTATCAATCAACTGGCCCAATCAATTACTCTCACTAAACAGTGCAGGCTTCAGCTATTAGTTTTAAGACCATTAAATTGGTCTTTTTCCTACAATTTGAGAAATAAAGGCTTCTGTGAGGCAAAAACCGAGAAAACTAAGAGTTGGCTTTTATCTCTGACATGGTAAGCTGTACTTTGGTATCATTTGTTGGTATCGGTAAAACATCCATTTTAAATATCAGTATTGAACTAACATGGATACCAGTATTGATACATCCCTAAATAGGATCTTGTTGGTCAAAATGTTGCAAAGAACTCTCTGGGAACTTTAAATAAAGAGTGTGAATATTCATATTAATCATGACTTGTCCTTCTCTCATCCTCACGTCTCTACAAAGAAGAACCCAGAATCCTACACTTGCCAAAGTGGGGTAATGGTGGTATAAACACTCCTTTTTTTATACACAGTTTGCAACTCATCACAATGCCAGAGTGTCCAGTTTGAGCTGGACTGATAACTGTAAGAGGAACAAGGGGTTATAAAGATGTTTTTTACTGCTGCTTCCTTATTTACTTCCTGCATTATTATTTACAACTTCCTCGCCCTTCTCTCAGTAGATTTAGTGTCCAGTCTGACCTGTCCCACACTGCAGAGCATCAACAGACCAGCAGCTACTCTGCCAGTTCAAAAACTGTCAGAAATACTCAGTGAAAGTCAGAAATCATGAAATCTAAATAATGTATTTTATGCAACGTCAAACAGCCTGTCCATATAAAACAGGCCTAACTACTTTTTTCAACAGTTAGACTGTGTATCAGATTGAAGGTATCAACACCAGACTTAATTTCAGCATTTTGGCAGAGGTTTTGTGTAGCTGGCTCGTTTTGTATTGCCTGAGTGAGCAGTCCTGCTGTAGTAGTTTTATCGATTGTATTGACGAGAGGTAGGTCTGGTTGGTGCTAATGCCTTTCCTTTCTGCTCCTCTCCTCCCCCCTTTTCTGTTCACCTCTCCTCCTTATTAAGATGCACGCACACACACACACACAGACACACACACTCAGACAGGTACGCAAACCTGCCTCACCCTCCAGCCTCTCTCTCACACAAAATCTCACACACTCAATACCTTGAACACCTTCCATCAGATGATCTAAATCCAATGTAATGCAATGTGACTCACACACACCAAGGTCTACTGAAGTCAAGTGAACCTGACTGCCAGCTATGCCGGTAGCAGCATGATAATCCTACAGCCGTAATGTTTCCCATGAAGCCCTGCACTCCGTGTGACAACCTGAAAGGTGAGATCACGCCTTGTGCCAGAATAACTTCACACAGGCATTAACTGGCTCTTAACTGGTGATTCATTGTGTACTAAACCAAGACATGGCTGCAGGAGGATCTCTACACTGAAAATATGTTAGGGTCACTTACACTTTGCATGAAGTGCACCGATGAGGTGAATTCAGGTAAAAGCCATTATCCATTATTAATTCCCCCTATTAAGTCTATAAATATCACAAAGGAGGAGATGGAGATAAAGAGAAGCAGGCGAGCCAGAGAGGGATTTTGAAGTTGTAAGAAAACTGAGATGTGGCTTGTGTAAAAGGGGCAACAAAATAATAATACATAAGATGACTATATTTTGTACATTCAGTTTTAAGACAAACTTTGTAAGACCTTTGGTTAGCAGGTGCTAAGTTATGGGCAAAACCTACTTGGCTGAGATAATGATAATATAACTTGTTCAAGCTGCCTTTTACACTGGTAATTTTGCATTAATTATCCTTTAATATAGCATTTAAACGATAGCCGATTAGTAAGTAAAATAGCGCATCTTCAACTTGTGAATTCATGAGCGAATTCAGGGTGGTGTGGGGATAAAATGCACCCACTGCAAAACATGATGGGTGCCTCAACTCGGAGAGAAAACATGGCTACAGTTGCAGCAATGCAAGGACACAGCCTGCCTGCAGATACCCCGACAGTACAGCGTTATTTATTTGTTTGCAGGCACCAAATGTCACAAAAGTGAAGCAAAAAGTAGAACGCGTCTTATTTATCGTGAATTTAGGTGGCGCATCATCTGTGGTCAAGTACCAAAAAAAGATGCGCTATGCTGTCCCTGCATCTCACGCCCCGCCGTATGCTGGGAGACAGCAGCAGCAAGCAGCTACCATCCGCTCCGTGTTCACATCAGCACTTTACCTTCCTCCTCTCCCATGCGTTCGTCCTTCCAGGTGCAGCAGAGCAGCATCAACCTCATTCACTCTCCGACACGGAGCTCTGGGAGAGAGCCAGCTGCTTCTGGTCGACAGATAACCGGTGTCCGACCACCACAGCCCGGCGCTCGTG
>OMKZ01015198.1:33874-57144 GCA_900302535.1 Neoniphon sammara | reverse complement strand
ATCTATTCTCTATGTGGGTGCAGAATAGGGCAATTAATTCACATGAGATAAGAAAAATAGAAGAGACATGGTAAAATTGAGAAATAAGCAAAGAAAATTAAAGATTATGCATGCAATGTCCACGGGGCAGAGAAAAAGACCCAGACAGCTCCAAGACTCTTGGATGGTTGCTATCCTAGGGAAAAGGAATGAGCTTGTGTACAAATATATATATATGTGTATTCTATGTGACAGGACTACAGAGAAGCAATTTCTTTTGGATCGCTAAACAGATGCTAATTGTGGTCTACATATTCAAGGCAGCCTGATGCTAGACTGTTGTGGGTGTCCCCACGGCTGAAAAGAGCAAACTGAATAAGCTGTGAAAGATGCAACAGGTTCTGCCTCCCACGTGGGCCACTGTGAACTGCACCAAACTTAGCAAGCACTGAAATGTGCAGCCACACCAGCTGCCTCCATCCTGTGCAAGTGACTACGAATGGCACAGACGATCTTCTCAAACGTAATTATCATGCTGCTTTTACTGGAATAAACCAAAGATCAAGGTCATTGCCCTGCTCTGTCTCAGTCACCCTCCTAGAATTTGTCCTGCGTTCTGCGTAACTGTCGTATGTCAGCAGCTTTTACGGTCACTGGCTTCTATACTGTACGTAGCTGGCCCACGCATGGTGTGAAGAGTAAGAGTCTACATATGAGAAGGGTTTTCCTGTTGTCTTAACACAGTGAAAGGCTGAAGTGCTAAAAAAAATGCACTGGTTTAATAGTGTGAGGCCATGAACCTTGAACTTAACAACTGAGACAACGTCTCAAATTTTAATTGCAATGAGAACTACAGTGATTTGGAAAACAATGCCGGAATACTCAGATCACCAAGATCTTAAAGCACAGATTGAACAGAAAATTCGGCATGAAGAAAAACATAAAAAATGGCATGAGTTTGCAGATCAATTATCAATGCACAGCAGTTCATAAAAGTTTTATTTTCATTACACTGAGCACTCACGCTAAGCAAACGTATTACACTATAAAAATAATATAATAGTGTCTTGCTCAAGGACACCTCCTGCTATCCTAAGGTGAAATTTATATCAAATTAAAAATGTTCAGCATTTGCAGAAATGTTAATGACCCAATATTCATCTAGAAACACTGGATCAGATTGGGTACTAAAGTATAAGAGCACATTAAAGATGGCCAAAAAGTCAATGGATTGTCAAGGGGTTCCCATCATTACCCTCTACTGAGGAGTAATTTAGTCAAGTAGTTTGTATGTGAACTTGAATTGTGTTATCAGCTCATTTGTGGGAAATGGTGCTAAAACCAAACAGTAAAAGGTGTGAATAAAAGAGCAGCCCTCACAAGAGATGGAGAAAGGGAAGAGGGGGCAGCTTATCATGAGGAAATTGTCTCATGGGTTGCTTTCTGACTCGCCAAGTACCACATGAGCGCTTATGAGGGAGTGAGGCGGTATGTGCAGCACTGGAACCTGTTACCTCTTTGTATCCCAGCGCAGCGGAGGGTTTGAGCGGAGGCGCAGGGCGTAGGCAGCTGAGGGACCAGGGTTTGCTGATCTTAGGGGGCTCCAGGGGGCCGCGACTGACAGCGCTGAAGCTGCCTAGGTGGGACTGATGAGAGGAGGTGCCAACCATGCTGAGCGGTTTGCCCTCTACAGTCTGTGTGGGAAGACAAACAGGGGTTGCTGAGTGTGAAGTTGTTAAAAGGTTTCTGACACCTCAACACATTGCAGGGCTCATTTTATACAGCTGAGATGTACTTTCTCCACGTCTCTATTAAAAGAGTGATATGACTGAATTCTGTTTATGTGTGTGTCCACACCTTTGCGATGGTGCCTGCAGGGCTCCCCCCTTTGGTAAATGGCTGGAGGTGCTCCAGCCAGTCCTGTAACTCCTGGGGGTTACTGCAGAACACTGTGACACGATCAACCATGCCCCCTGCAGCACACAAAGACACAAGCACACACACACAAACACTCACCTTGGTGTAAGTTACATACAGCTCACTGTATAATAGTCTACACACAGTCACAACTGCAACCAGGTCAGCCAACTTAGAGAATACATATGTCACTTAGAGTTACAGCCCCAAAAAGACAAATTAACATAAACACAATAAAATAAATTAAAACACTGTTATTATTCCTTTGCTGTTTTGCAGCATATTTCAAATCCTAGTGTCACACCTAAATAAGACACACTAAATACAATGACAGCATTGTTAAAAGACTAAATAAAAAGTAAGAGAAGGCATGAGTGCTTCACAGTCTTATTAAGATACGTAATGACAGCACTGTGTAGAGAGAGAGGCATTGCTGCTAAAGTAACTCAAGCAACTTTTATGGCTAAACATAAATTTCACCTCCAAGTTTGCACGCAGATAAATGTGGGCATAAAGGTTAAAGAGCACTGAAATATGAATGCCGAGGATTGGAGCGACAACCGCAGCAGGAATCATGCAGTTTTGATGACTCAGTCCCACCCGCTGATCCTTGAGTCAATACTTGATATAGGATACTTTTAATGGGTGACAAATCATTATGTCAGAACCAGATCCTCTTTTATACATTCATGATGAGGTAGGTCTGCAGACTGGACAAGAACATTCCCACACTCCTTCAGGGCTTCAAGTACAAACCTGTGATGTCGAAGGCGTAGAGGGCATTTTCAGAGTCCTCTGCCTGTTTAGTTAATGTGGTGCCTGTCAGAGGCAGACGTCCCTGGGGAGAGAAACAGAGAGGGAGAGGAATCAAGACAAGCTGACAATGGCAGGAAATACTTGAGATATTTTCTTACTATCACTTTTAAAACGGATGAGTGAAAAACAAACAAGCCTCCATATGAAACATAAACTTCGATAAGTATTTTTAATTCTCATAAACTGGCTATCCAGTATAGTGTTTAAGTATACTGAGCATGGCTTGGGAAAAGGAACAAATATGATGGAGTATAAACAAACAGGTGAGAAAACATGAATAATAGAATTTAAGAGAAGTATTGTGTAAAAAAATGATGAGCTAGAACGTATATATTCTAATATATCACATATAAAAATAAAGGGCAAAATACTCCTACAAACTGAAAGGAGTGGGGTGAGGGACACGTGTTTAGCTTACCTGATAGATAAAGCCACTCATTCGAGGACTGGCAGACAGCATGACCAGCACATTAGGGAAAAGCATTAAGTACCGCTCCTCTTTTTCCTGCAAGAGACAAACACAAACTTTTAGATGCAAAGAGACCAACCAGTCATCTGAAGCCCATTATTCTTACTAATTCTTAATAAACTGTGATAAGTTGGTTGGATAGACAAAGGTTTGCATGAACACCCATATTTTCCTCATTTGTTAGTGAGTGAAAGTTGGATGCAGTTGAACTTATTGATGATGTTTCCTGTCGCCAGCCAATGATGCACTAAATGACTTTACATCCTGCCTATCGGTGAACAATAGGCACAAACAACAAAAGAGCTGCAGCTGCCGCATTTTAGCTTAAGTCAGCAATATTAGTCTGACAACGCTGCTCCATATCTGAATGGAAAATAAGATGGGCCGCTAAACAGGCAGAATCGAAAAACAGCTATGATTACTGTTACAGTGGTTGGAAAGTGGTTGTCAGAAAATAATTACGGTGAAATCAAGATGTCTGTCTTGGGTTTTCTTCCAACCACTAAGCCTGAGTTGACCCTTACGCAGAAACCACACAAGAAGGGGTGATGGCTTTTTGATCTACGCATGGCCTGTTTAGGTTTCCGTTTTGACACTTGAGGTAGAGGTGTTGGATTTATCATTCATCTTGGTTTGACAGAGGTGGGATTATTTAACACGTGGTTCATAAAGGGTGGGAACCCTCTGAGGTATATAAACAAGGTAATAAACAACAGATTTCCGTTTGTTCCAAATAATAATAATTTTTACAAATTGGCTTTTAATTACTTTAATGTACTGTCCACACCCTGTATTTGATAGTTTGTGTTGAGAAATTTCACATTACACAAACAAGCTTGTGGTACAGTTGGAGGATGACAGGCACAGCGTATTGCCCAATTGTTTTCTCTCTGCATCCTCAATATGACACAGTAAATATCACATATATAAAAAACAAATATAAAACCACAAGTTAGACAGTGATAAACAGATGACGGTCTGACTTGCTGTCTAGGCTCAATTTTAAGTTTATAATATAAGAAAAAAGTTGCTGAGAAAACTGGCATTGCATAATTTTCAATGTGCAACTAAGATGATTGCAATCGTTTGAGTCTGCTGCTTTAAGAGCACTGGAAAGACACACAGGAGGCCATAGAGAAACGGACGCCGGTTTTTACGTGACAAAAGATTGCTCCTATTAAGCTGTCCAACACACTTAGATAAGTTGAGAAAAAAAGCACATCAAAGTCTTCCTTATATTGTTCCCAGGGCACAGTAATGTTGAAAGTTTGTATTGATCTCAATAAATCTTGTAATGCTTGATCCTTCTACTAAGCCTATCTACTGACTGTTACCCACGGGAACCTAATCTTAAATTTTCAATCAGGAAAGCCAAATCCTAACACTCAGAAGACTTTGGATCTGGTCACCCTGCGGCCATCCCTAACCCCCACCCCCCTCTCAAACACACACATCCATCCACCTCCAACCTCACTGATCCAACCCCCCTTTTTTGTTCTTGTGTATTACATTCCTCACCAAGTCTCTCACCTCATTGGCCCCGTTTTTCATGTGAACCTGGGACATGAAGGCCACGTGGCCCAGGCTCTTCATACTGTCTCCCTCCCAGCCCCTCACTGGTTCTGACAGGATCTGGAGCTCCAGGTTCTTACGTTTACGCAGGTCCTGGCACTGCGTCTAAACACACACACAATAGACAGAGACACAAAACACAGAAACACTTGATATGTGACTCTTCAACACTGAACAGGTCCAGATTTCCTAAGTATCCTTTGAGGCAGTTTTCACCCATCTAGAGCAGTGATTTTCAAACTACTGGTCCTGACCCACTGGTGGATCCAAGCACGGAAACAGGTGGATCAACAAAGAATGGAAACTTTTAAATCATGCAATGAAGGCACAATTTCTGCATCCGCCAACCCCCCTAAAGCACCGGCGACCAGGATGGCCTGCATACGCAACAGTGACCGGAGAATGGTAGCAGCCTTCTTAGCTATCTGACAACACAGACACATTTTTAAACCCAAGAGCAGTCTAAGTGCTCTCTAAAAACAATGATAAGAATCAGACTCCAGAAAAAAAACAAACAAACAAAACAAAAAAGCACCACATAGAAAGTATGATGAATCATAAACCGGTTATGGTTTTATAGCCTGTTAAGGATCTGATGGTGTGTTGTTTACCTGGAAAAGGTGACATGTAGTAACACTGGATTCACTAGACATTTAAATGTCATGTAGTGTCAAACAAATAATGGCAAATTTTATTCATTTGTTGGTATTGAAAGTAAGAGAATGTTTTACAGCTAAATATAGCAAATATGGAATTCGCCGTAATAATGGATATGAGTGTGCATTTAAAGCTTAACTACTTTTTTCACAACTTTAATTAATAATTAATAATAATTTTAAAAATGTTGGTGGGTCTTGAGACAAAGAGTACCTTCACAAGTGGGCCCTAGTGTGAAAAGGCTTGGGAGCCCCTAATCTAGATTATAACACAGCACTCAAAACAATATAAGGTTCTGTGTTGCACTGGTAATAAACTGTTTTTACACTTAAATAAATCAGTAAGAAAATTAAAGAACTGTTTCATTTTCTATAATTAAAACAGTTTAGATACAGCAAACTGCTTCCCACAAATGACATATCATTTTTTAGATTTCTGGCTTAGGAGAGTTTCATTTCACACTGAGAAATCTGGGAAAATGTGACATCTACTCTCGAAATTTGCTGCTTGCTTCATGGTAAAATTGACTCTGGAGAATGTGACTGGATTTATTTGTTCACTAAACACTGAGTTATGAGCAACAGGGAATACTTTTTTTCCACTATGGACATAAAGCATTATGAAACACATGCATTCATTTTTTTAAACATGCGTCTCACAGGTACACTCAAAACTCTGCAACATGCAAAGGTGTGCAGTCAGGGGCCAGGCAGGGGTTGTCCCGGTTCACACAGGAAAAATGACAATGCAACATCTATAGTTTTCCACCGCACATTGTACCCAGAGACGTTCTGACAGCATACCACACTACAGAAACGTTAAGAGGAGTTACCATTTGTGAAGCGCCTTCCCACACATACACATAAACACAACAGAAACACACAGAAACAAAGAGGGGTTTGCAAAGTGCAGTATTCATTATTTGTGAATTAGATTTGTTTTTTCCCCCCTTTCATTTACTATGCAGCCCTACTCAGGAGGTGTGTGAGTCACCCCGTCTCCTCTCACAAGGAACTCTGAGCTATAATGTGGAAACTGTGCCTCAGAGTGAAGTTCAAACAGGTACAGTGCAGCTGCTCATGTTTGATCCAACTCCTCTAGGCTGCCGTTTCAGTTCACACCCACTGTAGGAACATCATCATCATCATCATCAACATCATCACAGAGATACAGCAGAGAAAGAAAGTTTTTCCATCTGAGCTGTCCAACAGTGCTATAATTATTTTGTGCCGTGTCACTGGTGTGTAGTATTTCTCACAAGTCATAAAAAGCAATATTTCAAAAAGAGTGCTTTCAGAATTAGTCACAGTCGAGAATGGGCTAATTGAGGGATAATTAGATCCCCCTGATTTTCCCTCAAATCTCACCTTAAGTAGCTTCAAAGTTAGAATATAAAAAAACTTATGTTTTATATATAAAAAACTTTTTTTGCAATATAATATGACCATGTCACATACATATTCTGGTTCTGCCGGTTGCAAAGGTTCAGTGAAGCTACATTGTTCTCATATTGAGTGAAATATTCAGATCCAGGACACTACTGTTTTATGGTTGTGGTATTACATCAAATAGAAAATATCTAGATGTCTTCTGCGTTGTTTTATACACATTTCCCTGTAATTCAGCAGGACATATTTGGTATCTTTGGAAATTTTGGGATCCCCACTAAAATTCAAAATAAAGTTCTGTGGGTTTGAACAAAGCTCACCTGTGCAGCAATGACAAAAAACACCACTGAGCAGAGTTGAAAAGGTTAATTCCGCTCCAAATATATGAGAGCTCTCATGAACAATTCTTTGAAAGGCACAGTGTAAATTTGCATGAAATTTGAAATTTCTATGTGAAAGATGAAATTTGAAGTTTTCACCTTTCACATAGAAAATGCAATCTATTGAAAACTGTTAAAAAAAATCTACACAACCAGATAAATTGACAACTGACTTGACACACTAAAATGTTTATAATTGATGCTTGCTATGTGCTGTTGAGGTGAGTCTGATAACACCTGGTGGAGATGAACTAGATGATTTGGTTAGCAGGTACAGAGGACATCCCATACTTACCACAAGGCTCTTAAATGCTGCTGTGGCCTTCACAATGTCACTGTAGTCTGGGTGAGCCTCCTGTGGCAGACATTAACAACTCATCAGTTTAAAGCTTACACACTGTAGCCTAAATCCCACCTGTGGCCTCTAAATGTAATAAAATGTAAAGTGGGTATAGACACATAGACAGAGATATATAGAGATAAAGCAAAAAAAGAAAAGACCTCTACAGGGAGAGATACACTAGCTATCTAAAATATACAGACCCTTGTCGTATTTATAGTTTTTATTGCCTGAATGCCTGAGATGAAAACCGAATAATCAGAATTTTTGAAGTTGAAGTTGAAGTGATTGAAGTTTGAGTTTTCATTTCAGGCCCAAAGTCAACAAATACTAGTCAAGTAATACTTGACTACTCCACTGTAGCTGCAGTTTTTAGTTTTTCAATATATAATGTTAAATGCTCCCTCCTCTACCTCCACATGTCTCTCCAGCTCCTGCAGCAGGGTGGGATACTTGTCCAGCCTCATGAAGGGCTTACTGAGACTGGTAGTGAGGGTCAGGATCCCTGGAGCGCTGGCTCCCTGGCTCTCCATGAACTTGTCTAGTTCCTCACTGTTAAAACACACACACACACACACACACACACACACGCTCAAATAATTCCTGTAGGGGGATCTCCAGTGAAGGACAAACTACAGGGTCAGCTCCGCTGCAGAGCAGCCCCCCTCGAGCTAGAGGAGATTTGGTGTCTTGCCCAAGGACACTCCAGCAGGGTGGATTCTTGCCAACATAAAGATGTGATGGTCCCTCTAACCAGCTGTGTTGCTAGAATAACAGAAATTTCAATATGGCTTCAATGCTGCTGTGAAAGATTTAATTCAATATTGAATTTTACTGAAGTTCAACACTTGAACCAAATATGTAATGCATGTTGGAATTCCATTTCAGTCTGAGTGTCACCTTCAGAGTGTGTATCCACACACACAGAGTGGAAGAGTTAAAAGAGAGGGAAGAAGGCCGATTGGAATAGACTTTTTGATTTTTAATGCAGACAGAGCTGCAGTCTTGTTCTTGATAGCCAACTGCAGCAGCAAGTACAAAATTCAAATGGCAACAGCATCAAACAGCCCGCTTAATCTGGTTAACAACACTGATGCCAGGAGTGAAATATGGAGCTACAAAGCTGCTGCTACAAAGCTGTCTGAGTGTGGCAACACGTTGCTTCAAGGTTTTTGTTGCTCTCAGTGGCTTTGTAGTAATATCTTACATAATAAACATATTATTGGTATTGAAGTCAGAACTGGTATCATGACAACACTACTAACCACTAGGTCAGTGTTATACCCTATTTAAGAAGATTACATTAACCTACATACATTCCCCTAACACATAATATAACCCTCAGCAATACATGACTCACTTTTAATTGACCCTTAACCATAACTGAGCCATAATCCTAATCCAAAAATTTAAACATACTAATTTCCTAGTTAGGCTTTGAATGTAGTACTTAAATACATCTGCAGGGTTACCATTCATTTGTCAGTATTGAGTGGATCTTCAGACAGTACAAAATGGTGAAAAACATATATCACACATGGTGTACTGTATATGAGAAAGCACCATGAGTAACTGTAAATGGTGTGCACAATTGTAATTTGATTAAATTGATTCAATGCCAACGTAATTGTTTACTCTAAATAAGCTGAAATGGTAATAGTATGATGAGTTTCCATGATGCAAAATTTCAGTCATACCTGTTAGTCATACGTAGCTACACTACCAGGTAACATCTCGCAAATGTGAATGTCATGAAAAAGGTTCCTGCAACTGAAATGCAAATGTGCTTACTGTGAAAGTGCTTTGCTTGCCTGTCAACATAACCACAACTATTGATATCCTGTGAACAGTCAGCTTCCTGTGTTGAAGCTGTAACCCGCTATTTACAACCTAACAAAATACTTCTACTTTACTTTGCATAACTATCTCACCAAGACCATGACCTTTGCATTACAGAGTTCAAAACAGCCGTTCCCACTGGCGAGAATGAGATGTTTTACTTTAAATTACTGTGAAGAACCCTCTTGACACTTGAGGAGTGTCTCTCTGCTCGCTGACACCGCTCAGCTTCCTGGTCACTTACAGAGGGAGAGCCTGACACCTTGTGTCACTAAGCTGAACTACAACTTGTAACCAGCAACAAATATTAACACAGCAGGAGAAATCCTGCAGCAATGATCTATGTAAACTTTTTTTTAGGTATAAAACAAATTACTACCATAGAATTAGAGAATTAAATCAGTATATTGCAAGGCCTATGTCTAAGTTATCAAATGAGACTGAAAATTACATCCTTAAATTATAAACAGGTTATCATATTATATGGAGTTTCTGTTTGCAGAGGAAATCCTTGTTAACTAGTAAGAACTCAAAACTTTAACTGAATTTTCATGTAGTTCTTCATATGTTGAGAAAGTTGAATCACTACAGGGCCCATGAAACCCATTCAAAATCAAAAATATTTTCAAAAATGCAATGTTGTCAACATGAAAATAAAGATGTTTATTTAAATTCCTTAAAAGCTGATTTTACATGTCTGGCATCTGACAGCAACACCAGCTATTTGCATTCCTCACCCCATTTTTTTTTTTTTTTTGATACAACCTTTGGGATTCGATGGTAAGATCTGTCTTTGGCATGGCAGGGCACCGCTGTACTGTCTGCTTTATATAAAAGGGCTGACCTGTGATCAGTGAGGATGCAGACAGCTGAGGGATGGCTCGAGCAGTAGGCCAGATACAAAGTCTTGATCTGACTCATCAGGTTCAGGTAACATCCTGCTACTCGCTGCTGGCCCTCTGGGACTCTAGAACATAGAAAGAGACCGAAACAAGATCGGAGAGACGGGGAGGGTGAAGTCAGAAGGAAAGGGAGGAAGGGGAAGAGAAAGAGAGATGCAGAGAGACAGAACGAGAACAGTTTGTAAAAATCACATGCTTTATTTCCTATGATTGAAATGCTGTCATTATCCAAAGTGTCTGCAAAGTCCCTTTTTAAGACCTTTTTAAGGCCAGGCAAAGATCATGAAAATGAGGGGACAATTATATATAGGTTTGGGCATGACTAGGCTGATTTCTCACCAGAAAAACACTGCACCACAAAATCATAACGTGAGATTTTTAAAACTAAATTCAAGGCCTGAATTGCTCTGTTTATCTATATTTAATATCTTTTAAGATCTAGATCTGCAGACATCCAGATTAACTTTTACAGAACGACCACAAGAGGGCCTCACATCCTCCACAGCCCCACTGCACAGCATGCAATGGCAAAACAACTTAGGTGGACAGTTTTCTGGATCTGTATTGATCATGCGACAAAATGATTTATATTCCGAGTGCAGGTCCAGCATGACTTACTTGGTGCACTCCTCCAAAGCCACACACAGAGCCTGCTGGAAGGTGAGGATCTCCTCCAGGTTCCCACACAGGCTCGCACTGTCTGCACTGCTCAGCCTGAATATAAACACATTCAGCACAAGTTGAGATAACGCTGATTATCAGCTGCAGTGACAGCTGTTATCATTGAGTCAAGTACCTTAACAAATAAAGAAGGCCCACTATTTGAGCTGTTGCCTAGTCCTGAAACATGAATGATGAAATGAAACTAAAATTGTAATGAAAGTTAAGAAAAATGAAGTAAAAGTAAAATTAAAAGGTAAAGCACTATTATCATGGATTATAACTATAGCCAAATCAACATGCCAATAAAATATTTGGTTTCTGATTATACAGTCACCTTTGTGTTTGAAATACTGAGTAATGAATTTAATTTGGCTTTTTTTCCCCTCAAATGGCATGAAACACTGAGATGGTTTGATGGTTGGTATGAGATGGTTGTATTGGCTAATTAGCCAAAGAGATTTCCCTGGTAATCCATATTCCACAAAGCATGTATGTGATGTATGTGCTCATTTATGGATCCATTCTCCTCCTCGTCATCACTTACTTGTCGCTGGCTTGCAGAGGTCGTAAGTAACAACTCAGCACCGTCTGTAATTCTTTGACAAACTCCCGCTCATGCTCCAAGATGTCCTGTACCACCTGAAAAAGGCACAATACAATCAGCAGCAGGACACATAAAAGCATTACTGTCAGTGTCTAATGAAAAGTACTATCTCTTTCTTTCTGGTTATGTTGAGTTTAGTTAATTTGCAGTGATAATAGTAAGAAAATTATAGACTAATAAAATTCAGTGTGATGATAAAAAGATCTGTTGAGGTCAAAAAACTCTCATGACAAATTAAAGAACAACAACAACAACAAAAATCTACATGACAAGCAAAGACACAACTAACTCTGGTCTGGTCACAGAGTCAAGAAACATTTTGCACCACATATGGGAGATGTGGCAGCAGCTTAGATTAACAGAAAAAAATGTGAAAACTCAGATCTGCATGAAAAGGAAAAATCTGAGATTCAGGCATCAGGGTTTCTGTGCTGTATCTGTCCTGTAAAATGCCCACTCACCACACTGTAGTAGTTCTTGGTCAGTTGAGTTCCTTTAGGAGACACCGGCTTCTCTGCAGGAGAGAGGAGGAACAAAAGATTGGGAAGTGCCTTTGACTGAATCATGATCATAAGTAAAACAAACAACAATAAATAAATAAATACATAAATGATCAAGTAATATATCCAGGCACTATGAGCTCTGACAGCCATCTACTATTTTAAAAGAGAAACTAACATCAATTAATAAATCTGACGCAGAATAATTTCACACATAACAACCAGACATTCCAGCAAAGAGACAAAATTTTGAGTGTGTTGATTACACTTGTTGAACCATCTTGGAAATCAAAAAGTGCGTAGGCCTTAGAAGTCAATGGATGCAAAAAAAATGCTTAACTTTTCTTAGAGGGAACGATATTTGTATAGTATCTGTGTGCAGAGGGTGCAGAATCCCGGGCTTACACAAATCAAGTTCCATAACAGAGAAAACCATTTCGTTCAAACTGACGAAATCCCGAGGATTTGCATGTCATATTCTCTCCAGCATACATTTTTATTTAAAGTTCACTGAGAAAGAATTTATGTTAAAAAGAGAGCCATGTCCGTGTCGTGTACATGTACTGAAATCCATTTTTCCCCTATGAATATCATGCAGTCCCACTCACCACAGGGTTTGACATCACGGACGTAGTTGCTGGGGAACCAGCCCGTCTTGCCATTGAGCGTGCCCTCCCACCAGCCTCCCTCCTCCTGCCGCGTCACCACGATCAGTTCACCTTTACTGAACGACAGCTCATCTTCGTTGTTCTGCTTGAAGTTGAAGCGCGCCTTCACAATCAGCTGCCCACCTCCGCCGTTCTCAGACATCTCCTGTCAGAGTGTGGTTGTTTTCAGTGAGCGACAGCAACACGAACGGCGACAGATTTCAAAGGGGATATCAGCAAGAATCTGTATATATGTACAGTTTCATGACAAATATTCTCCCCATTCTTCACACAAAATTTGGTCAGATCCTTTTTTGGGTTGTTGTTGTTTATAAAGGAAGTCTGAGAGAGAAACATGGCACCAAAGTTTGATGCATCTTAAGGGTGTGAATCTTTGGCTTAACATAGATTCAACTCGATTCACAATTCACTTATTGGAGATTCGACTGAAGAATGCTCTTGTAAAATTCAACAAACAGTTCAATTCAACTTAAGTTTGTAAACCACGAGTTAATGATTCAATTCAGCACATATAGCCAAAATTTTATATTCATTAAATAAGTGCAATAATGTAAAACTGTCCTGTTTCTAATGAAATGTGAAAAAATCTAACAACAACTATTACTTAAACATTATTTATTCTATAAAAAAATATTCAAAAGTTGCAATTCATGGTATTCTACTGGATCAACACAATGTTAGGCTATGAATGATTGAATTCAGAGCATTTCATATCGATTCAGGGCAAAGTCAGAACAATTCATACTACTCATTTCTTTTAGCAGATTGATGCAGTTGAATTGGCAACAATGCAATGGGAAATGTTACAAGTGCCTCTCTTATGTGTCTGGTTTTAAAAGGTAATCAAACATGCAGTCCTTCAGTGGTAATAATGAAATCCCGACTCCCTCTGTAAGCTACTACAACCTACACTCACTACAACACTTTTTCAAGTATTTTGTGTGAGTGAGAGAGAGACAAAGAAAAAGAAAAAGACAGAACATGCAGATGGGTGAGAGAGACCGTACCACTGGTTTGGATTGTCGACGCAGAGAGCCTTTGGACTTGGCAGAGGAGAGTGTGTGTGATGAGGTGTGCTGACTAGCAGTGGGAGCACCGGACTGCGAACATGACCTCTCAGCAGCACAGTCTATGGACACACACACAGACACAAACAGACACACACACACACACGCACACACAGAGGGAAAAGTGTTAATGGCCTCTGTTATTTCAGACGTTACAGTGATAGTTGGACTAATTACTCTCTGGTCTTGTTACCATCAGGTGGGCAACATGACTGTGACACACAGTTGCACACACAACAAAATATAGTTGCAGCAGGTGCATACACTACAGGGCTGACAACTTGATGATAATTCATCTGAGTATGGTCCGTTGCTCTATGCGGCCTCAGGAACAGTGGACACACACAGACACACACTCACACCTACGATGCCTGATAGAACCACCTGATCTAACCTAATCTGGCACGCTGCTCTGTATACACATCAAGCAACCGAAAAAGGGAAGCAGCAGTGAGTAACCAATGTAGTCAATGTGCTGGCCAACAACATCCACTCTTATTGACACCTATTAAGATATTTTCTCAATCCTGTCTTCTTATCTGAAATGCACTTTTGTGACCTCCAAAGAGCTATTTACATTCATTATTGGTCAGGCTCTACAATTCATCAAAATATTATCCAGACTGCAACATGCCAAGTGCAATATCCAAATGACAGGAGCTGCAAAGTTTTGATAAAGGTCAAATGTGCAAGAAAATAGCATTATAAATGAAGTATTGTGGTATTACAGAGAAGGCCTGAGTCAACAAATTGTACAAAACATGCATGGTACGGACCCCAGCAAAAATAATATCATAATAATTTTAAACATGTTTTTTGTAGTGTAGTTGGTAATGAAAATTATGATGCAAAAATTAGCATTCCTACTAAAATCATTACTTACAATGCAGTCTCAGTATCTGTCAAAATAATTGCAATATGTTTTTTTTTTACTGTATCATTCAGCCCTAATTATGAGGCTGTGATCACTACTAGCACAAATGTAAATGCAGAACAGGTGAAACTCTCCAGACATGTCCATCCTAAGAAAATAAACCCTTTTTTTTAACCAACCAAGCAAACAACCAATAAACACTGTGTTAGTTTTAGTCTGTTGCTAATATTAAGCGATAAACTCCTAGAAAAAAAGATCACAAAAATGCTAGTTCCACAATTGGCCAAATATCGGCAGTAAAGATGATATTCATATTGGGTCGATTGAAACAAATAGATATTCTTCTGACATATCAATGAATCCCTACTGTGAACACCTGACAGAATGAAAACCATAGCATCTCCTCTACAGTGTCATCTAAGACCCTCTGCAGCGGAGTAGAACTGATTTAGGGCCGGTCGCTGCCAGCTGTCCCGTGGTGTGCGGGCGCTCCTGGAGATGCACTGATGGATGGATCCGTTTTGTTGCCAGCACTCACCCAAAGAGTGACACATGGTAACCCTGCAGCCTCTGACAGCAACAGAAACACCAAGCTGGGCTGCACTCACTGTGCGGCCCAGGTCCACTGTCTAATGCCAGAGCAAATTACTGCAGAGAAAATAAACACTAGCTTTGGTTATATATGCCTAGGATACAATGCAATATTCAGCATGGAGCCCATAATACTGAAAAAACACTTTCACATGCAGGCAGTCAAATGTGATGAGATACCTCTTTTTCTGTAATTTTGGTCTATATTATGTTTTGATGTAGACCAGGATAAACTAGACATCCTATTGGTTTCCTACTGGAGACTTCTGGGAATCACAAATCATTTTCTGACATGCTGAAAAAGGCAGACCAGGCAGTGGGACAGTCGACATGTACTGCAGGTAGTGCTGAACAATTAATCAAAATATTATTGAACTTGCAATATGGCGAAGTGCTATATCCAAATAACAGGAGCTGCTATTTTTTTGATAAAGGTAATAGATGTGACAAAATACTATTATAAATGAAGTACTGTGAAGCTACAGAGATGCCCTGGCCTACAAATCCTATTCTCCATACACAAGTTTAATTTAGACCCTGGAAAAAACTACGTCATCAACATTTTAATAGCTTTTTCAGGGAAAAATATTATATTGTATATACATCATATTGAAATTGCAATATCTGTCATAATAATTGCAATATGATTTTTTTTTAGCATATCATTTAGTCCTAACTTCAGGTGAGGCTCATGGTTTCCACATACACTCCCCACATACAGTGAGAAGCCCAAACAAGCCCTTCTGCCGACTAAGCTCTGTGGACACAACTGTTTTATTGTGTAAATTCTGCGGTAGTATATACACACATGCTGCAAAGTGCCTAAACCTATACAAGCATGCGTGCAGCCAGTCACTGACGCACGGAAGGCGGTACCAAAGCAAAGCCTGAGGATCACGAGTAAAAACAGAGGCCTCTTGTCTATGATCAAATCAACTAACTTGTGACTAATCCACTTTAAATCAAACTCACTTCCGAAGATTGGAAAACAGCTTCTGGCCATCGTCAGCTATATGCATGAGAGAGCATTTGCATATAAAGCAGAGCCCAGCACTGGAAAAAAATCCTGGTCCATATTTCAAGCTGTGGCATTCACCCTCCACTTCAAAATGACTTAAAAGTGAAGTCATAAAATCACACTAAAGACCTTAATCATTCTTTGATAAAGTCATAGGAAAATACTGCTGGAAAAATACAATATACAAGGTGATGATACCTTGCCCTCATTCTGGCATTATCTAAGGCAGCTAGTTGTGAAAAGAATACTCCAACATTTTGGGAAAAATAGTCTTTTTCCGACTTTCTCAGAATGAGACAAGATGTTCGATACTACTTTCACCTCTGTGCGTCGACTGGTTCGGTTCCGATGGTTAGCATTTTGTGTTAGCTTAGCATAAGGACTTGAAGTCTACAGGAGTCAGTAGCCTAGCTCTGTCAAAGTGAAAAAAATAACCCTTACAGCAACTCCAAAGCTGTCTTATTCACACAATGTATCATGTGTTTTACATGATAATGAAATGCAATTGGATTTTTTTTTTTTAAAACGAGCTGTTTTAGGAGAAGTTAGATGGTACGAACTATAACCCATATAACACATATGTCCAGCGGTTATAGTTCTTACCATCTATACTTACCTATCATCTGACTTCACCTAAAACAACCCTTGTTTTTTAAATAAAATTCCAAGATGTGTAATTCAAATACACATGATACACTGTAAATAAGACAGCTTTGGAGTTGTTGTAAGGTTTATTTTTTCACTTTGATGGAGCTAGGCTACTGACTCCTGTAGACTTCAAGTCTTTATGCTAAGCTAACATGAAATACTACCCATTGGAACTGGGTAGCAGTGGATGTACAGAGGTGAAAATGGTATTGAACATCTTGTCTCAGTCTGGGTAAGTTGGAAAAAGGGTATTTTGCCCAAAACGTTGGAGCATTCCTTTAATGTGCAATCAACAAAAAGAGAAACACTCAATCTCATGTATCAAAGTGCCTAGAATATTATGCATCTACTATCACGCATTCTATGACATGCAGAGACAGTGGGTTGGTCTATAAAGACTAATAATGTCAGAAGTGTTGGTTCAATCTCTAGCACCCCTCAGAAAGGCGTACTCCATCTGTGAGCTGGCAACTAGAGGGTGACTGGTGTTTCCTCTTCAGTGCCCCCAAACAAGTGCTCCTGAGCAAGGCAATGAACCCCAAACTGAACCAGGGACACTGTGCTACTACTCACCCTGTGCTCTGTACTTACTGAACAAATGCATATGAGTAGCAAGATAGGTATGTGTGCATTTAAGAGAAAAATGTCCAAATCAGACTAATTCAGTCACATTGTGGAAATTGTCCAGCAGCAGTCGTTTAATCGGAGTGTGAAAAACAAAACACGCACAATGAACAAAACAGGACATCGGTCAGGGTGCATCAAGCTATGGATGAGCATGAGTAAATATGGCACCCAGCGTGACACAAACACACACACTGCCATGCCAGCTGCCCATGAGCAGGATAACCTATCATGATTCAGAGGGGCTCCAAGGACCACGCCAGGGAAAAGCAAACACATAAACACCAACGCACTTGAATTCATGCATATGCATACAGAAAATAACTTTGGCAGAGCATGAATCTGGATGGTTATTTTAATCTACAATGCAAAAAGCAGTGGAGGCTTCATGTGCACACTTCAACTCTATAGCTGTGTATTATCTATCTGAATACCTGACCTTAGTGAAGACATGATTTCAGAGATAATATCAAATTCGACACAAATACTTTAGTTAGACCCAAGTCATTACAATTTGATTTTTCATTTGGTGAGGACACATTTTTAAAGCATTGCTGTTTATGGATATAGTGAACCACCTGAATGAAAGCCCTGGGGGTGTAGAGAGAGACCGCGTAACTCTTACCTTGCGTGGCAAAGTTGACTGCCAGCAAAGTGGTCAGGACCTTGCCAAAATTCTCCCCAGTGTACACGCACTCTGGTTCAAACCCCTGGAAAAGAAATGGAAAGGATGCCGTCAAATCGAAACATCCAAAACGTCTGCTCGTATCACTGTGACTTAGAACCATTTCCACTCATTGCACTGAGAAGTGATGTTTGCTACATGAAGAGATATGTGGAGAAGAGACACTCAATCCAGGCTGCTGCACAAACAATACTCATGCACACACACACACACACACACACACACACACAGGCACACACAGGGATTTGAACAGGCCTATAACAAGACAGAGATAAAAACTGACATGTTGAGCATGACCCATATTTTGTGACTTAGTGGTTCGGCAGCAAAACAGACAGTTCCAGACTCATTTGTGATTCATTGTGCACACGCACACACGTTTTCATGCACACACACACACACACACACACACACACACACACACACACACTCACAGCTTGCTCGCTCTCTGCCACAGACAGCTATCTTCTTTCCCCCAGTGGATAAGGTTTCACATTTTAAATAAAACATCTTAAATATAGAGTTTGAGTAGTACGGCCTTAGTCATGAGTCCTGTGTGTCCTCATTCAGAGTTAAAGCAACTGTGACCATTACATCTCTGGGTAAAGGATCAGTCTCAGGTTTTACGTGATTATCAACATCTACTCAGCCCCCTTTCAATCACATAGAAAATGACGGCAGGCCGTAAAACCTGTCCCAGCATAATGCTTTTGCACCACTAGTCTAACAGTCAACACGGCAGAACAGAATAACATTTACATTAATAAATCAAAACGAAAAAGGAGAAGGCCAAAACAAAACATTAGTAACCTCGACAATAGTTGGGGCCTGTAGTCTCTATGAGTCACGTTATGAATGCATGTTGTTATCGTACCTCAGTGACTGTGGTAGTCTATAAAACCAAGAAAGCAGAATATAAATCATCTCATGCAGTTTATGATATGTCAAAAAGCTGAGGCCTTGTGCAGTTACTGCCGCTTCCTCTTTCTGCATCCCAAGGCAGAAGTGAAAGCAGTATGACTGCTTTCTTTGTGCAGTCACAGGACAAACAGGCAATACTGGCTGTGGCCAAAAAAAAAAAAAAAAAAAAAAGTTTTCAAACTATGATCACATCACTGACCAAAGTATGGTCAGGGCTTACTATAGCACCACAGAAAACCCCTGCCTGATACATTTGACAGTGGCAGTCCAAAAGCTTCTGCCCATGAGCTACTGGGCTGCCGCGAAAGGTCTAATTATGGGCTAAGGGCGGGTTGGCGGATAAAAAGCAAAGGGGACCTCCCAGACATAAGAAGCCAGCTGGGCAGAACTACTGAACCACTCCACTTGCAGGGAGCCAGGCTTGCTGACTCAATTAGTTGTTTAAAGAAACCAAGTAATGTGATTCAAGACCAAAAGAGATTATTTATAAAGCTGGAGAAGAAATGACTGTCCAGTGCAGCAGCCACAGACAGACTGGTAGAGGGAACAAGACAACTCCCTTCATCTGCTAATCATTTGCAGCGCTCCAATATTAGGACCTCTTTAAATAATATAGGCTGACAGTATATCCCTGCAGTAAAACACTGAGGGGACATTTTTTGCATGCAGCAACAAACAAAAATGTCTCAAATGACTGCAGCAAAATGAGGTACATAAGGAAGTAAACATTCTTGAAGGCTAAGCTGTGGCCGTTTGAAAACAGAGGCACTAGTCATCCGGACCAACAGTTCCCTTTCTGTCTGTTCAGTGGGAGTGACTGACAGCATGCCTGTTTATTAAGACTAGCCCACTCCACTCCACATGGAGGTGTGACGAAAACATGCCAGAGGGGAAAAGCAAATCACAACACAGGTAAGTGTGTGGGGTTTTAAGTCCTTCCTGTAAACTGAGGCAGTAGGCTAAGTAAGGAGATTAGATTTAGTCTGCAGTGACAGTAATGACAGAGAAATGACAGAGAAAGGTCAGAGCATGTCAAAGAATCACCACGCGTTATTGTGCCATTACAATAAGGGTACAATTTGACAGCAAACACTGTGACAACTCACCTCTACTTTCAAGGACGAGCATCCTCTTAGAAACTCTCGGATATTGGCAATGCAGTCAGCTTCGGTTCTGGGATCCTGACAATACTGAGTACAGAGAGATGAAATAAATATATAAACACATACCCCGGCTTAGTGTGCCAGATAGCCATCTGACACACGCATTTATTCAACGTCTTCCTCGCGATGCTAATGTCATTTCGGTACTGCAAAGGGTAAAAAAAGTAACACTGCTGTATTATGCCGAATGTTGCAACGTACAGTTTACAAAGTAACTGTGGATTCTTCCTGCGTCTCCTTCATGCATACATAACCACCAACACCACACCAGCATCAAGCCAGCCATAATAAAAACCGGCCTAGCTTTCAAAATAAAAGCCTTATTAACATTTCAAAGAGTCAATATGATTGAGACATTACGGCGGCATTTGTTACTGAATTCAAATAAATTCCTAAATGCCCATTTGAAAGCATAATCTATACCCGCATGTGCAGGGCCGGTAAAACAGGTAAAGTATAACACATATTGTTGACAATTATTTGCTTTACTTTGAAGGCGGTATCGGTGCACTTCCTGTTTGGTTGTAGCCGTTTCGTGCTATTTTGACGCAACTTAACACCACTTGTCCAAGGGGGCGGTCGCACCAGGAAGACAAGCCTTTCAGGAGGAAGTGACGAGTAGCCTCTGCAACTGTTATTTTTCACTCAACTTTGTCATCTGAATAAATGCGCATGTGTTGATTATATATATCACAACACAAACTTGTTTGTAAACTGAGAAGCGTATGAATTAAAGGCGCCGTGACTCTGCCGGCCTGATTATGTCTAACAAGTTCTGCGCTCCTTATTACTGAAATTGTCCTGCAAATTTGTGGGTGTTCACACAGACTCTCACTCTTGTCAAGAATGCGGAACATTTTTCCCCGCTTCACAGGAAACCACATCTTCAAACTATACATTACAGCTTTAAATCTCCCCAAAATGCAGATAAGTCGCTGCAGCACCTTCATGTATCAAAGGCAAACACGGAATTAAAAGCGCACGGCTTTTCTTAGTAATAGGCCTGCTGGATTAAAAAAAAAAAAAAAAAAAAAAAAAAGTTCTTGTCGGTATCGTTTTCATCAAACCCCTCCCTTCCAGAAAGGGACGTCGATCGTTCAGATAGCCACGGCATTTGTTGACTTTAGTTAACTTAAGTCAACAAATTGTCGACTTACCTTGGGCGATAAGCCAGGTATGAGCCGCTCCATGAGCTTGCACAAGACGACCCCATCCTTGAGCGATGTTTTCAAAAACTCCTCTGGGTCCGCTATATTCTTTTTAGGCGAGCTGAGCACTCCTAATGATATTAACCACGTTACCGTCTGCTCCTCTGGATTCATAGCTCCGGAAAATTCTCATCGCCTAAGCATGCATTTGTAAACCAGGCGGCCTGTTCCGTATCAATATGCAACTCACATCCGCACTTCTGCTAAGAAAAAAAAAAGAAAAAAAAAAGGCGACGTTGTTTCTAGGCAATGATGATCACCCCTACCGGCAAATAGGCAACATACACAGTGCATTTCCCCCCTGTTACACTACAAGTGGTAACTATTAAGTGTCTTAAAAATGCATAAAAATTTCTGTATAAAATTATCAGTAGCCTAATACTATGATTAGGCATTTTATCAACCATTTTTACTCCTTAAAAAACGAGACCCCAGATATTATCAGGAAATTATCTAATGCGTCTCACCATTATCAAAATATAGTGCAGTTTTTAATCTATTTCTTAATTTATTAAAAGCCGTGATGTGATGATAGCATCAGCGATCCATTTTAAAAGTTTAATCAGTGTGCAAAAATCAGTCATGCTTTAAGTTTGTTTACAAAAGAGCCATTAACTGCTATACCATAGCCCAGGTTCTCCAGCATGGGCCCTGGAGCCTTACTCTGTTAAGGTGTTGGATGTGTCAAAATCAGTATTTCCTAGAGAACTCCTAAGTGTCCTTTATTACCAGAGGATATTAAATGCTGGTCTCAGTACCCCTCAAAACAAATTCAGCACAGCAAATGCTGACGCTTAAAGTACACACATAAGGTGATCATTAATAGAAGAGCTCCACAAGCACAGTCTGCCTTGGAGGTAAATGCTGGACAGGTGAGAGCAGAGCTGGATATTACCCCCTAACTATACTGTACAAAAATGATCCTGCACTGAGCAAAATTCAACAAATTAAAACAGAGAAAAACTATTTCCATGACAATACAATATTTAATATATGACAAACCATGGACTTGCTTTTTCATCTTTTATTTAAATACACCAGAAATTATGAACATGAACGATTCAGCAGGCGGCGGTCTTTCCACTTTGAACCACGCTTCGTTCCATCTGAAGAGTCCCACCACTAACAGTCTGAACAGAGGCCTGTACCAGGATCTGAAAGACAACATACAAAACAACTGGCTACCTATGAAAAAAATTACATTTAAAAATGCTTTAAATTCATTTTGGGAAAAAGGACATCTGGTTAAAAGCTCAGTATTACAAAAGCACATGAACTATCCTTTTGTAAACAAAGGTATAAACACAGCATGTACATTTAAGGATATTGAGTCTTTATTTTCAAACCAGCAATAATTTTCTCAGTGTTACGTTTAAAAGATTATGGGTCTATAATTTGGACATTTCAGTTCCAATGACATTTCTGTTGTCACATCATTAGTATGGGTGGACATACCTGTCCAGATGCCCCGGGACTCCACTGGTCCAGACACTTGAGGACCCAAATCAGGTATGTTGCAAAGGCAGTTGCCTCAGACGGTTGCTCATCCTGCAACAAAAACATCATATTATCATACAGCCAGTCTCTTTATCGGGTATTCACAAAATGTCAGAAAATGATCCTGTATTCCTCGGTCCGACTGTGTTTTTCGCTTCAATGATTCAGTGTCCAGTTTGGCTGTTAGGATGTTGATGTTCTCCCAGAGGTCTCCATTGTTTGAATTGGCATGCTTGTGGAAAAGGCTTGGAAACTGAGAAAATGGCTCTTAATTTAAAAA